>BQNB010007792.1:0-92297 GCA_026074375.1 Tanacetum coccineum | reverse complement strand
CCACCCTTGGGGTCCGAGTATTGTTCATTTATAGTCCTTGTGATTTATATAAAACGTGAAGTATGAAACGTATTCTCCGTGTATTAATGTGTGTGCCCCCAATAGGCTCACATATTCGTAATGTATTCGTGCTTTCGACTACCATAATCCAACAGGAATAACCGGTGAGTCAACATAATAAACTGAACATGTTTCTATGTTAGAATTATTGGTTCATCTTTCACTAGATTTCACAATAAGATAAATATAGAAATGTTATACTTGGATTCTTAGTTCCTAACACACCTTGAGATAGGTAAGAAACAACTTCTCTTCAGGTACAAGGAAAAGCAATGCATTCCCTTTTGCACCTCCTCTACAAGCAGTTCTACCCACTGTATCAATGTATTCCTGAAATTATATGAAATATATTTAGACATGATAATAAACCAATAATATAAATTAGAATACATCCATAGATATATTGATTTGTTAAAGAAAAAGTTATACACCTTAGGCGGATCTAGAGATTCATACTGCACAATCGCCCGTCATATCGAGACCACGAGCAGCTAGATCAGTACACAACAAGATTCCTTTCTTTGCTTTGCAGAAATCGAAACATGTTGACGTTTGTTTCTGCTGCTTAAGATCCTCGTGAATATCAAAACACTCAACATGAATATACCTAAGAAGCTCTGGGAAAAATTTTACAGACTCGCATGAAGAAAAGAAGACCATCACTTTCTTTGACAAATTCCTTTTTAGGAAAGAGTAGAGAAGTAAGAATCTTTTTTCACTTGGCACCACATAGTAGCCTTGTTGCAAACCTTCATTAGTGACCTACAACATCATATAATAAGTATAGCCATAGAATAAATTTTCAACATAGTATAAATCTTTGATTTGCAGATAGTTGCTTGCTTACCCTGGACCTCCCTATATCTACACCTATATAGACCGCACCATTCTGAAATGATAAACGTCCAAGATCCTGAACCTGAAAAGCAATACGGTAGATATATTATTGTAAACGTAATTACAAAAATCAATGAACTACAATTAAAACAGGACTTGACTTGACAATTGTACCTTTTTTGTCTGAGTGGCTGAAAAAAGAGCAGTTTGCCTTGTCTGCGTGCATTACAGAAATACAGAGTAAGTCGGTTTAGTTCAAAATTATGCAAGGAGCCCATCTATCATAACTGTAGCAAAGAAGTGACTATGAAGATAATAACCAACTATTCTAAAAAAACACATGGTCAAATTAGATAATTAGGTGAAGCATTTTACACTATTAACTATAACGAAGATCTAAATGCATTTTTTGCATCAATGTCCAGGAACTGGAATTTTTCTTCTACGGTAAAGATATATTGCCATCTGCAATGAAACATACCTTAGGTAAGGTTCTAATTATCTGATTCATTTCTTATTCAAAACTTGCTTCTGAAATTCGGTCAGCTTCGTCGATCACAAAGCACTGCAAAATCCAAAACTTCAATTAGAATATAAGAAACAAATAACCCAACTTCTTCAATCAGTCATTTCATTTGACAGACAAGAGATAGGATCATATATTCGGAGAAGTGTCAAAAACAGAAGTGCTCAAATAAAAAATGGTTGTATGGAAGTTAAATTGTTGTATTTTTTTTGTAGAAGAAACAAAACGTGTTTCTTAAAATATTGCATGTCTTTTATATGGATCCACCTCGCTTCAATGAAAAATGAGACTATGGTTTGGGTTTAGCCATAATAAAGTGAATCTTAATACCGCACGATAATTTACATTTAAGTAGTCGCAAAGACATTCATATGAAATAAATAAATAAAATTTGTACCTTAAGCTTCTTATAGATAAAGAAGTCTTCCAGGAGTAGCTACCAATAAATTTACACCTTTAACAATTCCCTCAGCTTCACTTCTTGGTGTTGCACCATCAATAACCAACTCGAGAGTCTGCGAGTGATACGTTAGAAGGTCCTTTGCCACTGCATGAGTCTGTGCAATCAAAATCACTCAAGTTTTAAGAACACTTTTTAAACAATATCTCGAAAATGACAATCTTTTCCAGGGCTAAATGAGAGTATTTTTACCTTTCAGAACTCATGATGCTACTTATAACTATACAATATAGATATACTAACACATTGGCACTTTAAAAGCTTTTTCATAATCCCAAAATTTTTAATATATTCAGGGAACATTATCTCTTTTATGTTCCATACAACGTTGACACATGGTTGAAGTGGCCTCAAAGCATACTAACATAGTATCAACAATTGATGAAGCAAGAAATTAGAACATGATACCATATTGAATCACAGAGCATGCATATACCTGTAGTGCAAGCTCCATTGTTGGGCAAATGACAATAACAACAGTTCCATGTTGAGGAGAAAATTTAAGCTGATGTAACAGCTCAACTGGTGGTACAAGATAGTTTTACCAGAACCTGTTCTTGCAGCTCCAAAAACATCTTTTCCTTCCAAAAGAGGAGGAATGCCTCTGGCTTGGATCTGTAGTTATAATATAGAAGTTAAACACAAGTCACAGGCTCAAGCACAAGAGTGGAAGGGAAAAAAAACTTCATGACAACAAATAAAATCTTAGTTCGTCAGCACAACTTTACGCCTAGTGTCAGAAACATCACAACTCCATACGGAGGTTAAAGATTGAATATTAATATTGTTACTGAACGTGAACAAATAATGGTAAATCTGTTACTTAATGTGATCAAATACGGAGGTTAAAGGAAACATCACAACTTCGTACGGAGGTTAAAATGGTAAAAATTACCCGAGTCATATACTGAAAACCCATATCCAAAATAGCTTGCGTGGTTTGGTCAGATAACGCCAAAGCAGAAAAAGGATAACTAGTCAGCTTCTTTTCTTCCCCTTCCTCCGGCTGCAAAACCTTGTCAGCTTCTTCATCTATTTCTTTGTTTTCAGCAGTCTAAGCGTTATAATCTTCAGTCATCTTCCTCTTCTTCTCTGTCAAGTCTTCCTCCTCACTTTCATTCTTAAGTTGTACTACTTCAGACACCTCCTCTCTACTCTTATTCTTGTTAATGTTCCGCTTTCGTTTCTTCTTGCGATCAGAAGCATCCTCGCAATGTTCTTCGGTCATCTTCATCTTTTTCCTCCCCGATTCTTCCTCCTCCTCACTTTTCTTATAAACTTCTGCTATTTCAGACTCTTCCTCTCTACTCTTATTCTTGTTTTTGTTCCTCTTTTGTTTCTTCTTGCGATTAGAAGTATCCTCGCCATTTTCTATTTTGAAATTAAGAGTTTTCTCTAGACTCTCCATAGCTGCAACCACCATTCTCAGTCGCACCTTTTGATTATCTGTTTTGCGGAATAATTATTACGAAACTATGAATGGCCATAATAGAGCATTAAGACAATATTATTTTTTCGATAAAAAGGTGAATTTTATTAATAACAAAAACATATAATATTTAGAAATATTTCGTTAGCTGAAGCAAGGACATGCCCAAGCTATTGTATATTAAGTTCTTCTGGCCCTATGAAATAAAAAAGCAAAACATTTTAGCTTGATTTTGGTTGAGGTGCTCAATGGTTAATTAAGTTCATGATTAAAAAGGAAGTATTAGAGTCTGGTGCCGAATGAAACCAGCTTTCGGTCCACCAAAACCGAGATGTGATGATTGCATATATAAGGGGTGTTTGTTTCGGCTTATATAGCCCGGCTTATGGCTTATTTGGTTTTGGGTTTATGTTTCAATATAAGGCACAAAAAGTGAGCTTAAGAAAATAAGCCCAAAACCAAATAAGCCATAAGCCGAAAAAAACACCCCCATCATAATAGAAGACCCCGCCGTTCAAAAAAAAATCATAATAGAAGCCCACGTCACCACAGAGAGTTATAGTAACATATTTTGTGGGGCCCCCAATATTAAAGTACCATGGGTTAATTTAACTCAGTCGGTTTGTGAAAATCGTCCAGGTTAGTTCGCTCCGGTCCGGTTTTCAAAACCATGACTAAAACTACAAATTTTTTTATCATAAATTAGTTTGAAACGGGTAATTTTTTTATACATAGAAATGACTAAAAAAACAAACAAACTAACAAAATCCAAGCCCTAAACCACATAAATCAGACATTGACTAGTTAAGAAGAAGAAGAAGAGGCACTTACATTACAAATGGCAGTTGTGAGCCTTGGGTTATGGTTTAGGGTTTTCTGAGGTGAGAATTTTATGTAAAGTATTACCAGGATATGTTTAGCAAATAAAAGGCGAGACAGCAACAACATAAATCCAAACCTTACTAGACACATATCATGCGGATATTGACTATTGTGTCTTGAATACAATAAAACTAAGTTTACAGATTCCATTTAAACACTAGTTAGTTCAAAATCCACAACATAGACCCAAACCTCATATTTCTGTCACTCGATTACTTACCTAAGCCAGAAACCATAAATTCTAACTTCCGGTCACTCTTTATTACCATGAATTACGTCACGTTCATACAATGCATATAATGTTACTAAATAAATTGTAACTAGCTACAAGATCTCCTTATCTCGATATGTTAACAATGAAAGCCTAAATACATAATGAGAATCAGAAGAACACATATAGTTACCGGAGTACGTGGATCATCAGTTAACCTCAGCTTAACAAACCCATACGACTGTCCAACTTCTCGTTTCATAACCTCCTCTTGCATTTGTGTAAAATCCAGATCAGAAAAATTCTCCGGAGGCGGATCAAACTCTTCAATCGTCATTCTCTTCTTCTGTCCCCATTCTATCCACGCTTCATCCTCCTCGCTGTCCTTTACGTCGTGAAGATCGTCTGGTATGTGTACTCGTTTCTTTGTTGCGGTCACGTTGATCGTAACGAAGGTGATGAATAGGATCAGGAACAAGATTGGTCTGATGTGAATAGCCATTGATCATACACTGTGTTTGTGATACGTAAATGTTGTAAGGTTGTTATGTAAAATAATAAATTGGGCTGTTATGGCAATAATTAAGGATATAACAGTTGTAAATGAAATTTTACAATCTTTATTACCAAATATATAAAGTTTATGACGTCTTGTAAGCAGGGACGGACCCACATGGGTGTCGGGTGTAGCACGGGCTACACCCGATTTAAGGTCACGAAGTGTAAAAAAATTTCAAAACTGCCTTTTTTGGGTATGTGCAACCCCCAATATTTTTTTTGCTACTTTCATTTCTTACGGTGTAACTTTAATTAGCACAACATTTCTTTTGTGCAACACCCTCTTAAACATCCTGAGTCCGTCCCTTGTAAGTCATTTCTTAAATTCCCATAAGAAACTAGGTTTTCTTCTTTGTTGGGTGAAAATTTCGAAACAATAAGGAGAAATCTGAAAACGGTCACGAGAATACTTGTTAAGCCGTATACAAAAAAGTTCGAGAAATGTGAAAACGGTCACGAGAATACCTGTTAAGCCGTATACGTAAAGTCAATGTGGCTCGACTTTCGCATAACTCGATGGTAGATACTTCTCTATTAACTCTTAACATATTTTGGTTTTAATTGTAGGATATAAATTGTCACTAGAAATATTACGAGTTTAAGACTAAATAAAGATCCTAAAACCGTTCCTATCAATTTGGATCAAAAAGAACAAACCAAATATAAAAAGATAAAAATAAACTAAAAAGAAAGAAAGAAAAGGGAAATACATATATATCATGAACAAAGACATTAACAAAAATCATTTTAATGATGTTGTTTGTGTTGGAATTTAACAATCAAGTTAACCAATTAACTCTTACGAGTACGCAGCGGATATAGATCTAGTATAAACAATTAACATACATATACACACAATAAGGGACATGAAAAATAAATAGAATACATACCCTTGAAGTCACCCGTAAATGTCACGAAACCAAGTGTATGAAACTAGTGACAAAATTGTCACCTCTACGAGTGCTCACACAAACACGTAAACAAGCACGCCCGGATGCTAGTCCTACCTCACGTGTATCCAATACAACAAGTGTATACCAATTACCTCTGAATAAAGTGCCCAAAACCTCTCTTGAATATAGGACCGAAAATCAGAAATAGTAATTAGGGTTTCTATTGAATTCGGTTGCTACAGTGTAACCGAAAATGGGAAACACAACCGAAAACCAAGAACCAAAAACCCTAGATCGAATCAATCAATTCCCACGCCTTGGGAACAAGTAAACCGAAGTGACAAGCCTCCTGAAACAGCCTTGGATTAAACCACAAGTGGAAAACCCTTAAATGGGTTAACCGAATTAGGTAGATAACCAAAAACAAGAAACCTAATTAAGGGTTTAGGGTGTTTGGCTAGTTTAAGCGAAAAGGAAAAGGAGAAACTTATTTGGGTGTTTTTCTTTTCTGTTTGGACGACCAAAAAGAACCAGGGGAAGGAGTATATATATAGCTCCTACACCTTAAAGCATGATAAGATTAAAACTATGAGTTTAATCCTTATCATACTTCCTTTAACCCTTATCACATGCTTCCTTCCTTTATCCACTAGATTCAACGAACCAAGACACCCTCTAGAATCCTCCTTGTAGCCGGCTAACTAATTAGGACACAATGGGATTCTTGTCTTGATCGTTTAATGTCTAAACGATTTACAATTTGAAACTATTGTGAAGTATTTAAACGTGCTCTATGCGTTTAACGTGCGTGCCCCCAATAGGCTCACGCATCTCTAGTTACATATGACTAATCCAACTACCATATAATCCAACAGCTCCCACTTGGGAGTTGGAGTAGCAGACAGCACATATACTAACAACGAAAACGTCTACCAACACTCACATTCGTTTTTAAAACTAAAAATGTCTGAGATCAAGTTTCATAAACATTCTCAGTAGCATGGTTATTTTGGCTCTTGCTATAATCATCCTTTTGTTCAAATACCGTTAAACCATGGATATGGATCCTCACTCATTCCATATAGTTTAACTATTTAGATTCTCGTTATAGAATTTAATTCAGATATACCAAATGTAATCAAGAATCATCTTGCATTACCCTTTGGGTTCGGCCAAACAATTATCTGATTAATTCTGGAGAGGCGCCAAGGTATTATTCTGCACATCAAGTGGAGGAACAAATTCTTTGTTGAATACAAGTGTTGTGAATGCTGCTTCACATCACTTCCAATAATAGTCTTTATAACTACCATTTTCAGGACAGCGTTTGACTTAGAATTAAAAAGTGATATCCACACATACCAGAACTTGTTTGTATTCTCAAGTCTAAGGATGACTTAACTAACCATTTTCGAAATTTTACTTATGACAACGGATCCATAAAGTAAACATTTAAAGGTTGGGGTATCCAATACGCATCCCTTGTGAGTAACATATGAGTTTGGTGGGAACCATCCATATATTCAAAGAATATAACCAACACTCACATTTGCCTTATGTAACAATACTCCCATACTGTTAACCGACAATGGACATATTTAGAATGATAAATCATTCAAGGATTAAATATGCAAATATAGGATAAACAATAAAAAAATAAAAATTTTTTTGTTATTTATTTTTTTTATGGGGGGATAATAACAATTACCTCATATCTTTATTCATCAGGAAAATAAACATTGTCTTTCAATCACAATTATCCAAATAACTAATCATCATGACTTGCATGAAATATAGGTTGGAAGCTTTCCTATTTTTTTTTAGTATGTTCTGAATGCTTTGGAAAGCCACATTTGTAAAGGATCAGCTAAGTTGTCATTGTTTGTGGACTTTTTTCTTAACCTATTCCAATAACTTCACGAAGGTTGTGAGCTTTGGCACGAAAATGTCTAGCACATTTAGTGATTCAGATTCATTTGCTATAGTGATTGGCCTCTAGTATTGTCACATACATATTAATGGGTTTTTCAATTGTGGGAACAACACCAAGCCCAGAAATGAATTTCCTAACCCATACGGCTTCCTTAGAAGCATCAAAGGCAGCAATATACTCAGCTTCTGCAGATGAAGTAGCGAAAATGCTTTGCTTGGCACTCTTCCAATCAACAGCACCTCCATTCAAAACAAACACATATCCAGTCTGAGACTTGAGGTCATCAGCATCCGTCAGATATCCAGCATCAGTGTAGCAAGAAACCCTGAGCTCTCGTTTTAGATCACCTCCGTAAACTAGAAACATGTCCTTAGTATTCCTGAGATACTTCAGAATGTTCTTAACAGTAGTCCAGTGAAGATCACCTGGATTCTGTTGGAATCGGCTTGTTATGTTCTGAGCGAACGCAACATCAGGGCGAGTACATCTCACAGCATACATAATAGAACCCACAGCCGAGGCATATGGAACACTTTGCATGCGCTTCAACTCAGCAGGTGTAGAGGCACCTTGTGATTTACTCAATCTAAGCTTATCTTGCATGGGGATACTTCCACGTTTGGAATTCTCCATGTGAAAACGCTTTAAGATTTTTTCGATATAAGCACTTTGACATAAGCCAATCAACCGTCGTGATCTATCTCTGTAGATCTTGATTCCAAGAATATATGCAGCTTCACCTAAATCTTTCATGGCAAAACACTTTCCAAGGTAGGATTTAACATCTTGTAACATTGGAATGCTGTTTCCCATGATCAATATGTCGTCGACATACAAGATTAGGAAAGTGACATTACTCCCACTAGCTTTTAGATATACACATGGCTCATCAGCATTTTGACTGAAACCAAATTTCTTTATTTCATCATCAAAACGCTTATTCCATTGCCTTGATGCTTGCTTAAGCCCATAAATGGAACGTTTCAGCTTGCATACTCGGTTTGGATATTTTGGATTGACAAAACCTTCAGGTTGCTCCATGTAAACCTCTTCATTGAGATATCCATTGAGGAAGGCAGTTTTGACATCCATTTGCCAAATCTCATAGTCATAGTACGCGGCTATGGCTATAAGAATCCTAATAGCTCTAATGTCTGCAACAGGAGAGAAGGTTTCCTCATAATCAATCCCTGGGGTTTGAGTATAGCCCTTCGCCACAAGACGAGCTTTATAGGTGTGTACAGCTCCATCCATGTCAGTCTTCTTCTTGAAGAGCCACTTGCTACCAACGGTTTTGCCGTTAGGAGGAAGTTCAACTAAGTCCTAAACTTCGTTGTCTTTCATGGATTGCATTTCCACATTCATAGCATTTAGCCATTTATCAGACTCAGGGTCTAACAATGCAGCTTTATAGTTAGCGGGTTCACCGAGATCCCCTAACTCATGCTCCTCAGCATCGATGTATAAGCACATACGATCTGGGGCATGTCGTGTCCTTGTGGACCTACGAATGGGTATGATATCACTTTGAGGTTCATCTATTTCTAGATCATCCTCTTCATGATTTAAGCTAGTGTCTATAGAAGGATGCGTATCTTCTTCTTGAATAATTTCAAGATCTTCTAGACTCCCACTTGCTTCTTGAGTTATAAGACTATTCTCTAGGAATTCAGCATTCCGAGCAACAAGGACTTTGTTCTCGGGTGGGTAGTAGAAAGAATATCCTATCGTTTCCTTTGGGTATCCTACAAAGATACACTTAATAGACCTGGGTTCTAACTTGTCAGGCTTGGTAAGAGTATCTCGCTTAACAAGTGCCTCACAACCCCAGACTTTTAAGTAAGACAACTTAGGGGCTTGCCCATGCCATACTTCGTATGGTGTCTTTTCAACCTTCTTAGTTGGAACCATATTGAGAATGCGTGCAGCAGTCTCAAGAGCATAATCCCAAAAGGACTTTGGAAGAGTTGTTTGACTCATCATGGATCAAACCATATCTAGTAGGGTTCTATTTCTCCTCTCCGACACACCATTGTGTTGTGGAGTGTAAGGAGGAGTACGATGGGCGATAATCCCATGATCCTTTAGATGATCCAAAAACTCTTGACTCATATACTCGCCCCCACGATCAGAACGTAGCGATTTTATGGTCTTACCGAGTTGATTTTCTACTTCCTTTTGAAACACTTTGAAAGTTTCAAACACTTCATGTTTATGCTTTAACAAGTAAACATAACCATAACGACTAAAGTCGTCAGTGAAAGTGACGAAGTAGCTTGCTCCTTGTCTTGACATGATCTTAAATGGGCCACATACATCGGTGTGTATTAGTCCAAGTAAGTCTTTGGCCCTTTCCACTTGATGTGTGTAAGGTTTTCTTGCCATCTTTCCAGACATACAAGGAACGCATTTTTCAAAAGCCCTAAGGTCAGTTGAATTGAGAAGTCCATCATGTTGCAACTTCTCAATGCGTTTCTTGCTAATGTGTCCAAGACGACAATGCCACAAGAGAGCAGAGTCCAAGTCTAGCTTGGCTCTTTTGTTGCTTACAGTATATATAGAACTTTCATTTGCATAAGAATTAGACAAATCAATTTCAAAAATACCATCCCTTGGGATAGCACTAAAATAAACCATGTTATTCCTAGAAACTTGAATTGTATTATTCACGAAGCGGTTAATAAAACCATCTTCGTACAAACGGGAAACAGAAATTACTCCTCTAGTAATAGAAGGAGCATAATGACAATTGTTCAAAACAATCTCTAATCCACTCGGGAGACATAAATGAAAAGTGCCAATTGCTTCAACAGCTTCACGTTGACCATTGCCTACGTACAAGCTAAGAGCCCTCGGCTTTAGTTTCCTACTTGCCCTTAGACCCTGCGTTGTATTACAAATATGAGTACCACAACCAGTGTCATAGATCCATGATCTATTAAGGAAAGTATTAAGTTCTATAGTGAAGATACCTGAACTGCTAGCTCCCTGAGATAGCTTCAAGTTCTTCAGCAACTCGGCTAAATTCTGAGGACAGTTCCTCTTCCAGTGCCCTGTCTCACCACATTGATGACAGATAGAGTCCTTAGCAGGATTTTTCTTTTTCAGTGGAGGGGAAATCTTGGGCTTGGGATGATAAGCGGGCTTATACTTCCTATACCTTTGATTTTTACCCCTAGCACGGAAATGCGGTTTGTGCTTGTTTTTCTTTTTCTGGACTTTCCCTGCTCGAATTACATGAAGTGCGGGAGCAGCTTGTTTAGGCTGAGTTTGCTCATGTAGCTTCAGCATGGCATGCAACTCATTAACCGTCTTCCCCATGCCATGCATACTGTAATTATGCACAGTCTGAAGAAACTCCTGATCTGCTTGCTGGGCAAACATAGTTTTTAACTCCTGTAACATCTCATAAGCACTAAGGTTTTCCAGATATAGTTGAATCTCTGGTTCCATAGTCATGAGCATGATTCCAGTAATCTCTTTTGATCATTTAACCCATGCAGCATGAGTTGCAAGAGCTTCTGGAGGAACTTGCTGACCAACTTGAGCTGGGACAGGAGCAGGAGGAATTGGCTGCTCTATGTAATCCAACTTATCCATAACTGATAGTACAATCCTAAGTTGTCTGTACCAGTTAATAAAGTTGGGTCCAGATAGTTTTTGTTTCTCGAGGAAACCCCTGAAAACCGAATTGGTAACTACGGAGGTAGTCATCTACAATTAGAAAAAGTTCAAATATTAGTATTGTCGATAATTAAATTTTTAAAAGAATTAACTACCCAATTAATTACTAATAAGACTAAGATCCAACTTGACCTCCCACTTATTACAGAAGTTCTGAACAACGTGTAAACAAGTAGGGCAAGAGGTAAGCGACGAGCGTTAATTGCATAGAATGCAACTCTTAGATTTATGAGACTAGTGACATTAGTAACTCTTATAGTAATGTCAAAAGCATATTTGGTCTCATCTTATGCCTCGGGTCCGAGGTCTGACCAGGTAACTCGATTTAAGTCCACCAAAACAGAACGTGCGAAAATTGACATAGATCTGACCTATGAAAAAATTCGCCATGGGTTGGCAAGGCCCTGAGGTCTGACCAGAGAGGTCAAGCCAAATGCACGTGTTCTAGTTGTGGCTGGCATAGACTTAAAATTTCATATAAGGGTATACACATAAATGTGACAAAATTGTGTACAAGAAGCATGCAAAACAACTTGTAGCACAAAGTTAAGAAAACATTTTGTTAACCTTTTTGGTATAGACATCATTTTGTCAAATGTTCACGGTAGCTCCATTTAGGACGCACAAAGAAGCGGAGAAACAGGTCAGCGCGAAGCGTATTAAAAACCTAACTTCATTTGGGGAATCTTACTTCTACCCGCCTTAAACTTCTCTTGTAGTTTGTCCAACAATGGGTGAGCCGTACTTCCAATTGACTAATGATGCTATAGTATGTTAAGAAACCCCTTTTGTTAACATTAGTTTTATGGTTGCCAATATGGTGGGATTACAAATTGATCAACCCTATATTGTACTCCTACTTGGTCCGTAGACACATGGAATTCCAATAATTCCTTCATATGCCAAAGCATGTAGTGGGGCGGGAGAAAATTAAAGATCAATTCAACCCCATATTGCGCATGTAAAACTAAAGCTTCACAAGAAATCAAATTTCATAGTATTAATGTCCGTATTAATTTGTCCAAAAACCCCGGTTTCGCAAATAACACATAACAAGTCACAAGGAGTATGCTTAATACTAGACATGTTTAATCCAAATTTCTCTATAAGTATTAGTCCGGTTTTAAGAGTTTCATAAAGTCTATTTTGCAAATATTGACTAGACACAAGGCATATCACATATAAGCAATTAAAACAGACTAAAATAATGGATTAAAATTGAGGAACAAACTCTTATAATGAAAGCAGTAAATCACATAATGCCTCGAGTTCTCAAAAGAGTCTTCCCCAATTGGAGAACCATAAGACTCTCACTAGGTTTTCTGCTTAAGTGCCTAGATCGCCACATCCATTATATAACAGGATTATGTGAGTCTTATAGCCGAGTTAAATAACAAGAATACAATCATCATGGCAGCTTGATTAACATTAAATTTTAAAATCTATTCTTCTTTTTATTGAAATAACATTTGTGTTGATTCTAGGTTGGTTATTCATTATTTATGGCAAGGATTGCATGTCGTTGCCATAATTTTCAATAAAAACAATAAATAAACCAATTTCATGCAGCCTTAGCGTGTTAAAATCGTATGCAATTCATAAATACTAAACGAGTTAGCTTGTGATGCCACTGTTGGAATTTAACAATCAAGTTAACCAATTAACTCTTACGAGTACGCAGTGGATATAGATCTAGTCTAGTATAAACAATTAACATACATATACACACAATAAGGGACATGAAAAATAAATAGAATACATACCCTTGAAGTCACCCGCAAATGTCACGAAACCAAGTGTATGAAACTAGTGACTAAATTGTCACCTCTACGAGTGCTCACACAAACACGTAAACAAGCACCCCCGGATGCTAGTCCTACCTCACGTGTATCCAATACAACAAGTGTATACCAATTACCTCTGAATAAAGTGCCCAAAACCTCTCTTGAATATAGGACCGAAAATCAGAAATAGTAATTAGGGTTTCTATTGAATTCGGTTGCTACAGTGTAACCAAAAATGGGAAACACAACCGAAAACCAAGAACCAAAAACCCTAGATCGAATCAATCAATTCCCACGCCTTGGGAACAAGTAAACCTAAGTGACAAGCCTCCTGAAACAGCCTTGGATTAAACCACAAGTCGAAAACCCTTAAATGGGTTAACCGAATTAGGTAGATAACCAAAAACAAGAAACCTAATTAAGGGTTTAGGGTGTTCGGCTAGTTTAAGTGAAAAGGAAAAGGAGAAACTGATTTGGGAGTTTTTCTTTTCTGTTTGGACGACCAAAAAGAACCAGGGGAAGGAGTATATATATAGCTCCTACACCTTAAAGCGTGACAAGATTAAAACTATGAGTTTAATCCTTATCATACTTCCTTTAACCCTTATCACATGCTTCCTTCCTTTATCCACTAGATTCAACGAACCAAGACACCCTCTAGAATCCTCCTTGTAGCAGGCTAACTAATTAGGACACAATGGGATTCTTGTCTTGATCGTTTAATGTCTAAACGATTTGCAATTCAAAACTATCGTGAAGTATTTAAACGTGCTCTATGCGTTTAACGTGTGTGCCCCCAATAGGCTCACATATCTCTAGTTGCATATGACTAATCCAACTACCATATAATCCAACAGTTTGTACCATATTTTTCTTCATTGCCGCCACTTAATATTTATAATAAACATACTGATACTTCTTTATTTGAGTCTATTGCAATATTGCAATATGTTGTTTCTTTTTATATTGTAGCTTTGTTTATATTAAGAGCTCTAGGTGTAGTCTCACACTCTCACAACATCAAAAGTGTTGTCACTTTAGTATTCTTATTTTTACACCAACACACTAAAATATCCCCTCACTAATAATACCCATAACATCACCTTTTGGAAACCCGCTTTTCCTATTTTCTTTTTCATTTTTTCAAACAAACTAATTTTTCATTCAATAAATTAAAATACAAACTAAACGTCGGCTTCAACGTGTTAGTCAACCTATTTGTTTTATGGGCCAAAGCCCGCTTCTAGAATTATCTTTATAATCTTTATAATGTAATCGAACTCTCAATAATATTCATTCAATGTTTTACCTTAACACAATGCACGTTGGTGTTATTGTTGTAACGATTGGGTAAAAAAGGGCGAGTTTGTTGTTGTTGTAACCATAATTGGTTATACTCGTACGCTTGCATCATAAAGTAAACGTTGGTTTCATCATCGACTTCGAAAAAGTTGTTACGTTCCTCATCACTTTGTTTCATATCCATTGTGAAAGAATGTGTATTTTTTGTAAAGAGTTTGAGTTATTTGTGTAAAATTGGCTAAATGTGGGTATAATGTATATAAGGTGGGATTTAAAAATGTAAACATTTGTAACCGTTGGAAGTAGCCGAACGGCCACTTTTTTGAATTTACTTGAGTTACAACGCACATTGGTGGCTCAAAACCCAGCCCAACGGCGTTACAACACATGTCAGTCGTTATGGTAATGTCAGGCCACGTCGGCATAACGCCGGACCCTGCGTTACCATACCTAAAGCTCTAAAGTTGTGTTTGTTTTGTTATTTGGATTCGCATCGGGTATGGGTTTAAAACATGTATGGTATGACTCTAGGGATATCAATCCTATTTCTTATGTTTGGCTTAATGCTTTATGTTTGAGATATAAGTATCAAAAATAGTAACCGAAGAAAGAGAAAATTAAAATAAGGAAAAAAGCCATGTCACGAATTCACATAACTAAAAGGAAATGATTATATACATATCATTTACAAGTATGCTAAACCAATCCGGAAATCCCCCTTTTTGCAATAAAAAAGACTAACGATGTAACAAAAAGAAATAATGATAAATATTTTCAAAACGCACCTTAAAGTATGTTAAACGCTACAAAATCGATCTTGAATACGAATTTTTTATATAACAAACTTTATTTATCAAATATGGAGCGCATATCTATCGATTCATTCCGGAAAAAAAATGTCACTGAAAAGATCGTTGAATTGCGAACAAAACGAGCACAATATTGCAATGTTTGTGACATGCATACGATTTTATAAAAAATGTTGAAGTTTAATATATATATTTAAAATATTTAAGGAAATAGTCTTTGAGGTTATCGGTTCGTTGCAAGGTGAGTCCCAACGACTAACAAATAATAATAGGCGTTGTCGGTCCAAGACAAAATAGTATCGCGCGTTCCGCGACAACGCGCGAGTAACCAACCTCGGTCTATTAGCATACTAGCATACTTTTAAAACTAATGTGATAAACAAGATGCCTATGATTGTGATAGTTTGATTCTTGTAGTCATCAAACAAACGGTTCCTAAGAGTTTAAAACTAAAGATCCTAAAATGTAATTATAAATGAATCACAACTCACACGGACTTAGTTATCCCATTCACTCGAAACAGTGTTGACACCGTTAAGATCGTATTCGAGCTGTATCATACTAGGACCGCCATTATGCGAAATACCTCACCGACCTAATGATTACTTGTATCCTCCCTCATGTAGATAATGGTTTCAACACTGAAAACTCGCAATGCTGGTCGACGCACTGCTACAACACGTGGTGGAGTGACAAGTGAACATAATGGTCAAGAAGGTGAGAGGACTCGGGATCAGGCAGGAAGTGGTAGGAATGTCCAAGAGACTGGCCGAGGTAGTCAAGGAGGTGACCAAGGTGGTCCAGTAAGTGATCATGGTAGTCAAGGAAGTAGTAGAGGTGAAGGAGCGAATGAGAATGGTGGCGGAGTCCCTGACTTTGCTACTATCATCGATCAGCAGTTGCAAAACCTACTACCCACTATTGTAGCCCAAGTAGGAAACCACGCTAACGACCAAGGGAACAATGGGAACCAAGGCGAAAATGTCATCCATGATAACGCCTAGGGTAATGTTAGGATGGTCCATGTGAACAACGGTCAAGGCGGTTGTTCATACAAGGAATTCATGTCATGTAACCCAAATGATTATGATGGGAAGGGAGGTGCGATAGTCTACACCCGTTGGATTGAGAAAATGGAATCAGTCCAAGACATGAGTGGGTGTGGGGAGGATCAGAAGGTCAAGTACACTGCCGGTTCCTTTAACGGTAGGGCACTAACCTGGTGGAACTCTCAGGTCCAGACTAGAGGTAGGGAAGCCGCAGTAGGTATGACCTGGGAGGACTTTAAGGTGTTGATGAGAGAGGAGTTCTGTCCAACCAACGAGATGCAAAAGCTAGAAACTGAGTTATGAAATCACGCTATGGTCGGGGCTGGCTATGCTGTGTACACTGATAGGTATCATGAATTGGCTAGGTTAGTTCCCCATCTAGTTACCCCTGAAAACAAAAGGATTGAGAGGTATATCTATGGCCTTGCTCTATAAATCCGAGGGATGGTGGCAGCAACGGAGCCAACAACAATCCAGAAGGCTATGCCGAAAGCTGGAACACTAACTGATGAAGCTATTAGGAATGGATCACTAAAGAAGAACCCGGAGAAGAGAGGGAATAGTGGAGAGCCTAATAGGGATAGGATTTTATCGAAATTTAATTCAAAAGCCTCCACGCATCACAATTTATCGTGCCTTATCACATTTTTTCACTCTTCATCGCATGTCAAGCCTTAAGCATAAGCCTTGGTCTATTGCGTAGCGTGGAGGTCACGCCTCGCGCCTTTGCGAGGCCTTAGCGACGTCATGGCGGCCTTTTAGAACCATGGCTCTAGCCATCACCCCGACCCATTGCACCAAACATACCCTAAATCTAAATAATCTATTTTTCTAAATAAGCCTTGTTTATTGCACAGGCTTATGAAACATTTTATAAGTCATAAGCCTCCATAAGCTCAAGCACATAAAAAATAGGCTTATAACTAGTCAAATTAATTAAATACTTTTTAAAATATATAGTAATGAATTATCATGCAAAAAGTGAATTTAATTTGATGTATTTTTTATCTGATTTTACATTAAAAAACTTCATCTACAACTAAGGGTATGTTTGGCAAAATGCGCTGGAGCTGGGCTGGGGCTTATATTATAAGCCGAAAATGAAAAAAAAAATTCAAACTTGTTTGGCAAATGAGTTGGGCTGAGTCTTATTATATTAAAATTACTAAAAATGACATAATTAAATAATTTTTTTTGTATATGTTAGATATTTTTGTTGGTATATAAGTAATTTATGGTTCATAAGCCTCGGGCTAAAGTTTTTAGCCTCTTTTATGGGGTTGGGGCTTATAAAGACTTATGACTTATAAGCATTTTCATAAGCCCGCATGATAAACAAGACTTATTTTATAAACCGACTTATTTTAAAAGAAAAACACGGCCAAAGTCGTCAATCAACATGATGAAAAAATATAACTTTCAACTTTGGAATATAAGCACTAGCCCGACCCATTCCAACAAATCCGACCCTAAATCTAATTAATCAATTTTTTAAAAGAACAATATATAAAAGACGACTCTTTCTCTGGTGAATACTTTACATAAAATTCTCACCTCAGAAAACCCTAAACCTGCCGCTTGTAATGTAAGTGCCTCTTCTTCTTCTTCTTCTTCTTAACTAGTCACTTTATATATAATATATATATAACCCCCCCCCCCCCCCCCCCCCCCCCCCCCCCCCCCCCCCCCCCCCCCCCCCCCCCCCCCCCCACCCCCCCCCTCTTCTTCTTCTTCTTAACTAGTCAATGTCTTATTTATGTGGTTTAGGGCTTGGATTTTGTTAGTTTGTTTGTTTTTTTAGTCATTTCTATGTATAAAAAAATTACCCCTTTCAAACTAATTTATGATATAAAAAATTTGTAATTAGTCATGGTTTTGAAAACCGGACTGGATCGAAAAATAATGGCCACTCTATTATGTTATGAGTTGCAACGTAACTGTGTTAGTTCATATACTATTGGATCAGGTGATTAGTGGATCGATTGTATTAGTTTTTATGAGTTAAAATGTTTGTTATGGCGGTTAATGTAAAAAAAACTCCAAAGTTAGAACGTTTGGTTAGGACTTTTGATGTGAAAGCTAGTATGTTTACTTGCCGATAAAGGCAGGAATTAAGTGTCGTCATATTGTGGATATATACAATTAGATCAGGTCATGACTAGAAACTTGGATCTGCTGTGTTAGATAACTTTTTTGTTCCGATTATCTACGAGTTTGTTTTTTGTAATCAAGTTAGGTGGTGTTTGTTTAAGCTTATATATGGGCTTATGAGCTTATTTGATATTACATGCATATATAAGCCAATAAACTCAAAATAAGCCACGGATTTGGGGCTTATGAAATATAAGCCGAAATCAAATAAGCTCATAACCCACATATAAGCTTTAAAAAACACCCTTAAAATAATGAAGGTCGCGTGAGGGTTGTTAGACAATTGGATGATTTATATCAAGTCAAATTTTGCTTACTAGTAGAATTGTTTGGAGAACGATATTGATTCCGAAGCTGGAATTAGCTACCTTATAAGATAGTTTACCTAGTTCTTGAATGGAGGGGGTGCGTTTATGTGGTACTATTATGTTGGGATAATCGGGCGTTTTGCTTGTTACTGAATAGCAAATGGCAATTGTGTGGTTACATAACTGTGATATGTCAGAAGTTCTTCGGATATTATAATAATAACAATAATAAAATTTTAGCAGTAATAATAGTATAGTTAGGACTTTGGATGGTAATGGTATGAAGTTACATCTAATTTTCATTTTGCTTTTCAATGCAATGGTTTGGTTATTGATATTGATATCAACGGTGAAAATAATGGCCACTCTTAATGCTCTATTATGGCCACTCTCAATTAACCATTGAGCACCTCAACCAAAATCAAGCTAAAATGTTTTGCTGTTTTATTTCGTAGGGCCAGAAGTAACTCTTCGAGAAGGCGGAGATATTATGTACTAATCAAAAAGCTAAGGCTACTTATTCCCCCAGATAAACTGTAAGTTTTCTTATTAACCTTTGTAACGCTGTTTTACTTTAAATAAAAAAAATGCATTAACTTACTGTCCTGGGGTTTCTTATTTTATCAGGCAGAAGTATTTCGATCAGTTGGGCTTGGTTACAAGAGTCCGCTTGCTTCACCGAGCTGATGGCACCTATACGAGGTGCGCTCTGGTAATAACAAATACACAACAGTCGGCCCGAGCGGTATGTGTGTGTTTCTTACTTTCTTTACTTGTATCAACTTCTGCCCATTCTTATTGCTCATAGCTATTGCTCACGGCTCTTTGGTCACTAACAAACACACCCTATGTTCGCCCATGCTTTAGGTTTATAGAACCATACACCAATATTTTTGCTTTCATGCTAGCATGTTTTTATAGGTTATATGATTTTACGCTTTTATGAGTCTTATACCTTATATCCCCCCTTAGCCTCTATGGTTTTGTGATTTTTATGCCTCAATGCCTACGATCTTAATAGTGCTTCTTCCTCTGATGATGATCCCTCCATTACAAGTGAGTATGAGAAAAATAGAGACTAACGAATGCTTATTGGTGTAGTGGAGTGAGAATTTGGAGTTTTATTTTGGGACTTTTAAACTAAGCTAAAAAAGTGGATTGGGGTATCTAATAGTATCATACGTATACCTCTAATAACTTTTGGCTAAGATATCTTGCTTTTGATGATTTAATATTTCTATCTTTAACGTCAATGTCATTACTCAGATCCGAGGGATGGCTCATTCTATCCAATTTCAAGGAAAAATTGTTTCATTTATAGCTAAGAGATGGCGCGGGTAAGGTTACTACTAATTATTACAATCTGTTGATCGCCTTTTTTGACTTGAGGCTTTTCAAGTAATCTTCGTTTTTCTTACAGTATGCGTTCATTCAAGAGACATTGCCTCAACGGGAGGTTCAAGTTAAAATTGTTTGGACTGAAACTGCCATTTCCTCAACTTACGAATCGTCATAAAAGGAAAATGGCAGTACATGTAAGTTGAAATCAAATAATTTGGGAGGAATTGCATATATATATATATATATATATATATATATATATCCTTACAAAGCCTCAAAATTTACATATAATCACGACTAATTGAATCTGTCACACACAGCTCACTGGCTTACTCGAGGATGCGTTTCAAAGGTTTGAATACACAGGCATTCAACTACTTACGAATCCTGAGGAAGAGGAAGAGGACGAGGACGAAGACGAGGACGATGACGACATTTATACAGGGTTCGTAGATTCTCTCTGTATAATTATTTGTTATCTTAATCTGTGCTGAGAGAAAATAGTATAACTTTTTCCCGCAGGGATGCTGAAGTCAGATTTAAACATAAAAAGGACATGTCTGAGGTGTTAAGAATTGCAGAGGAAAAACTCAACTGTATAGCGGAGTGGCGTGACAGGGCCACAGGGAAAAAATGGAGGACGAGGGGTAAGCAACATTTACCAATGATGCAAGATTGCAAGACACACAAGTAAAAATAATAAATAAGATTAATCTACCTTTTGGCTATTTATACTGATGTAGTGTCTATACATCTTTGGCACAGGAACACAAGCAGAAGCCTAAGGCACACCACACAACCCCTCGGATTGAGAGACCATTGATTCCTTGAGCGAGCACCTCTTCTATGACTTCCGTTTTAGCAGCGTTAACACTTTTATGTTTATGAGTAATATTTAGCTTTTATTTTTGTTAAGTCTAACGTGGGTTTTCACGTTACTGTACCGCGTGCTCTAAGATGGTAGTTATCTAGATAGTAGATGTCACTGCACATGATTTGACATAACTGAAGAATTATATGAGACATTTTCTTCCACAATTTCGTGTTGAAAAGTTGTTTTGCATTATCAAACGAGGCGGCCAGAAGAGAAATAGACTTATTCTGCCTTAATAAGTGTTCAAGTTCCCTACAAACTTTTGATCTTGGCTGACCCCCATCACACCAAAATATGTTCGTAGTAGTCGTGAAACTGCTGTTACGCATAATATCCTTTATTTTCACATGCTTAATCAGCTCCATCACCATAGCTCAGCCGGATTTCATAGCAAAATGTATAGTCATGTAAAATTTGGAGGATTTTCGATTCTCATTTTGTGTCGGTAATGGTATATAAACTTGTTACATAGATTCAAGAGTAATTTGGTATGTATAGCTTTAACTGGTTTTAACTTCAAAATGAAAAATGTGAACTCGGGTTCCATGCTTGTTCCCTTTCATGTTATCAGGTAGGAGGAAACAATAGCAAGACACTCAGAATAGGAAAGATCAAGAATTAACACTTATTGTCATCAAAGCTGTTAGTTCTGCATCTAAATACTTCTCTTTTGTCACTCTTATATGATGTATATTCTTATCTACTTATAAATTGTCCTCTACTTATAAATACTGATAAGTTTTCATAAACAGTTATAAAAATTAGTCCTGATATACGTTACTGGTTTGGCATAGATTAGTTGAAATTGTTCCTTTTTTGTGAAATAGACTGGAAGAGTACTCTTTGAGGATCAGTTTTGTTGCAGCTTAACATGGGGAGAATATTTTACTCAATAACATTAAAACTTATTATTACGTCTTTGACTAGCAATATACCCATATCCAAACACTTCCTGCTCCAAAAGTCCCGGCGTTTTGTGGGTGCTATATACAATAATATGGTATTAAGACCCAAAAAAATGAAGCCATCCATCACATATGTCTTTGTCATTGAGTTATGTCCAAACACTCCCTACCCTAAAACCACTTGAAACAAGAAACTCATATGTACCTTGATCATGAATTAGTTTGCAGCATGATCTTCTATTCTTGTTTTTTCTATGCACAAAAGTGTATGTTATTGACAGTGAGAAAGAAGTGTCTACATGCACAAACTATCAGTTTACACAAGAAGATTCTCTCTCAAGAGGTGAACACTAACCGCCCATTATGTAGCTTATCAGTGTAGCGTCGATGTTAAACATTTATTTTCCCTTCATAAAACTCATCTCTTTCTTGATTCTTGTCCTCGTCATAATGTAAAGAAGTTTGACTTTAGAAAGTCAAATGGTTGAATTTTTGTAGATATGTTGTTCACATTTTTTTTTTTAGTTCGTGATATTAGATTGGTTTAGTTTAGGTGTGATTTGGAATATTTTCTTAGGATTTCCATGACTACGTGTCTCTTAAGTTTATGTTGTCGTCGGCTTTTGTTTTGACTTTTGACTCCATATGTCGAAACAGGTAGTACAAGAATATAAAGATACGATTTTTCATATTATAGAACTCTCAAGTTGGAAAAGAAAAAAATGGATAGCCTTGGACGTATTTGCTTAAAAGTTACAGTTGATTGCCATATACTCCTTTAGTGTAGAACAATTCAGTCTAATATCCAAGGTGGTAGCCTAGATTCACAAAATAAATTTAACATCAAAGGATCAGATAGATGTTACTCTTAAAGTGTAAAACAAATCTCTCGGGAACTGAAGATACATTTGGGAACATGTTGTATTGAACAATGAAAGAATCGTACAATGATCTGGGCTGGAGGAAAATGCTCTTAATGAGGAACCATATTCGTGATCATGTATGGTATGATAATTGGAGCAGATTGGGTACACTTGATAGATTCTTGACGAAACGCCAAAATTATGATCAAGGATACTCACTTACAACAAGCCTTGTTGATATTGTAATTATGGAAATTGGTCATATTGAGTTGCCTTCTATTCGGGATTTAATAGACTAAATCAGGATTGCCTGGACACAACCCAATGACAAGAGTAGGGCTAATTCCCACTCCTCGGTTAAGCAAGTATGGGAAGCTGACTTAAACCCGAGTGGTGTTGAGGTTCCATGGTGGAGGCTGATTTGGTTCAACCATTGCATTCCAAGACATACATTTATTCTATGGTTGGTTATGGGTCAGAAATTAAAGACTCAAGACAAACTCAAAGCCTGGGATCAAGCCTTATATGTGACATGCAGTTTTTGCAAGTCACAAATGGATTTACACTCACATGCATTTTTCGAATATCTCTATTAGAAATAGGTTTGGAACGATATGAAGTCTTCTTATGCACATATAGAAGGCGTGTCAGACCAATGGGAGAACGTGGGGAAGTATTTAATTCCAAGATGTAAAGGTAGATCGGTGTGGAGTATTGTAAGATGATTGGTTTTCTCAGCAACTATATATTATGTCTGGCACGAAAGGAACAACCGATTCTTCAACAAAGGTGGTCGTACAAAAGAGCAATTGTGGAAATGGTTCATATAAAGCTCATATGTTTCAAGTTTAAGCCATCCAAACAAATGAAGAAGATGTTTCTGGTTTGGAAATTACATGAGAGGTCTTTCGCACAAGTTATGGAATGATGGAATCGCCCTCAAGTAATAATATGTGGTCGTTACAGAAAGCTTGTCGAGACGCGGCAGTTGTAGGTGCAATGCAGTTAAGGTAAATTTGTGGATGTGGTTTCACAGATTGTTTGACGAGACGCCACTGGTGTTTGGCGTGACGTGGAGAAGCAAAACCTGGAATGTTGAAAGGATAAGTAAGTTCAAATGTAGCCTAGTCAAGTTATGGGTTCTCCTAGCATTTTCACCAAGATATAGTGATGATATCGGCATGCCGTTCGCCACTTGGTATTTTCTTCTAGATATAGTCAAGTTATGGTTTCTCCTAGCATTTTCTCCTAGATCTAGTGATATGATATTGGCATATCGGATTTTCTTGCTTTGCTTGGTAGCATTTTAGTCTGTTTTTGTATGTGGAAATTCGTCCGCATAAATCATTCTCCAATAATCTTTACTTTCATTTAACCATTTCACTCACCCTCACAAACCCAACTTACACACACTCATAATCCAACATTTTGTTGAAAGAAAGAAACTCATGATCAAGAATCCAGCATGGATGATCCTTCACAATCACAACAACATTCTGATATTCACCACCATCCTTCTTCTGTTTTGGATTCACTTCCTTGTCCTAGCACACCAAAACTACTCAAAATTTAGCAGAAGCCTAAAGCACATCACACAACTCCTCGGATTCAGAGACCATTGATTCCAGTTAGCCGTCTTGAGCGAGCACCTCTTGGAAATCCAAAGCAAGGAAAGCCTTTGAATTAAAGAGAAAATGTCTTCCGTTTTAGTAGCGTTAACACTTTAATGTTTATGAGTAATATTTTTTAGCTTTTATTTTTGTTTAGTCTTTTAAAAGCAAAAATATGAAGAAGAAGTGTATTTTATTCAAGTACTTTAAATAGATATTGTACTTATATATGTAAGAGCTCGTGGGCCTAATCGAGCTCGATATTTGATGCTGAGGTTAAGGCTCATTTATTAAACAAACTTTATATTAAGTTTGAGCTCGAGTTTCAGACAAGCCAAGCTCGAGCGGCTAATCTCTATCTTTACAAGTTATAAAGAATGTATGTGCATTATTGGAATCTTGAATCTTATAACTTAAATTAACGTACTTTGCCCAAGTTTACCATTTACTAGTAATACACTTTACATATTAATTTTGATAAACACACGCTTTATATTTCAAAAAACGCACGCTTTGCATCAACGGTCGAACTAGGGTCACGATTTCGCAACTATAGTTATTTACCGCTATACACGGTCGATTTGCACGAGTATTCGTCTAGTATAAATAACCAAGTAACACACAAATGAATTCGGCATGGAGTAATCTATTTAAAATCGTCCTATAACGGTACAAAAACAAGAGCAAATTGCATGAACCACACAAAACATGAAGCTGGTTTAATTTGGAGGTTAAGAGTGTTAATCCTCATGGACCCACGCTTTTGGCACGCACAAATCGTGTGAGACTTAGTCACTCACACGCTTCATTTCATATACCTTTTAGGGGTGTTTCATGCTCGAACTCGATAAATACTGTTGGCCATTGCTCACAAGCTTGAGTTTCCTTAAGAGTCGACCAAGGTTCACAATAGGTTTCATATATCCAACTTGAAAAAGTTCCATGCCAACGAACCATTAGCCGTTCCGTTAGATGGACTTCATATTAATGGCAAACTTCATCTTGTCGAGGAACGAGTAGTAATCATGGATCGTGACATTAAATGATTGAAACAAAGCCGTATCCCAATTGTCAAGATTCAATGGAACTCTAGGCAAGGCGCTAAGTTACATAGGAACGCGAGGATCAATTTCGAAAGAAATATCCACATCTCTTCACAAAGACCGCACCGGCGTCAAGTGTCGCGCCTTAAGCCTTGAGGACAAGGCTCATTTAATGGGGGGAGACTATAACACCCCGTGATTTAGGGTCATTTATGACGTCAATAAATTCACTAATTATTTTTAGTATTGTAGCGCTTGCTTTAAATCGTTAATCGTTAAGTTAAATCGGCGTTGAATCTAAAAATTTTCATCAATGTAAACGAGAACATTTACGATAAATGTTTACATCAAGTTAGTGTTTTAAGTAATTATTGAGGACTAATTATTATTAACTATGTTCGTTTTATTTTATTAGGTTGCGTAAAGTGTTTACGTTTCTTCATAAATTACGTTTAGGCATTCCCGAAACCACTAAAACTTTCTACGCTTCAAAAAATACCCACAATTATACCCAATACTCAAAATTCACAAAATAACATCACCTATATACATATAAAACCGGATATGGATAGATATATACAAAGTTTTTTTATAAGATAAACACTTCTCCTTGTTTTCATGGGATGTTCTCTACATTTAGGAACCAAGAACTCATGTATACTTTTCCTAATAGTGAACTTGACCAATACCTTCCTTAATTCCCTCAATGTGTTCCTTGGACTAGTCTTTGCATATATAATGCCTTAGCAAATGGAAGTAACACATACATCTCATTTCCTAAAGTGTAAAACATAAAAACCTCTCTATTTTCCTCCTCTTAACCCACAACGAACACCAATAACATACCAAATCCATACCAAAATTAATCTACAACATTTACACACATTCCTACATCATTTCTAAGATGACCTAAGGTGTTTAGAAGGATTGGTTTAAGCTTTTACAAGTGTTTAAGCAATATTAGGGTTTTATATTGGATTAGGGTTTCTTGGTTCTGAAAGCTTTGGTTTTATATCTAAACAAGGGTTTAGATATTGTGGTTTATCTTATTACATCATACTAAGGTTATCTAAAAACCTTCATCTAATTACTTTTATGATTTTATGCATATATATGTTCTATGTAGCAAAATCACCATTAGGATACTTTTAAACATGAAAAATGAACTTGTACTTGTGATCATGATTGTGTATACTTTTATTCATGTTATAAAGTTGTTGATATCATAATATGATGGTAATATAAGTATTGTGTCATGATGGTTTAAGTGTAAAAAGGGTATGTATAAACTAGTAAGTAAAAGTTACTTAAAAAAGTTTATGATTTAAGAGCATTGTTTAAGGGCTTGTTAACTTGGACACTTGTATAAATATATTAATAAATGTACATCATAATATGCTATAAGACATATGGTATATAAGGCTTGTGAAGGACTTGGGTATTATTATTTAAGTTGAAAAGTATATAAAACAAGTTATAAATGAATATATATATATATAAGTGTCATAAAAGGGCTATTTTGATTCGAACTCAAAATAGTGGGTTTGACATTTTTATAAAATAGTACGTCTCATGACAATTCCAAAAAGGTAAGAAACTCAAAAAACGGATTAATAACGAAGAAGATACGTAGTTTACGAGTTATACGTAGGTTGCATTCGGGGGTATTTGTGACACATTTTTCACTCATTTGATTTACATTGTTAAAGTTATCCACTCGAGGTGAGTTCATAGCCCCATGTTTTACTGGTTTTACATATATTTTTTAGGTGAGAACATGCTTTGTTTTACAATTGGACGCAAGTGGACATTTCATATTCAAACTGATTACGTGTTTGCCTAAGTAGGGATAACCCAATGTGCCCATTATCATGAACTGTAAATCACCTGGAGGGTGAGCGTGGGTGTTATAAATAGATCTATTGGGGGTGACGCCCCCGTTCGGGTGATTAGCTATCTCTGGACAAACAAACGTATAATATGGCTGATCAAGGGATGTTCTGGGTTAGAACATCATCATGGGCAATGTAGGCAATTTATATTGCAATTCATTTATGTCGAGCTTCAGTATCATGGGCTTAGGAAAACGTAATGACATTTTTGTGATGTTTACATTTAATGTATTATCACAGGGGAAATCTTGCGGTCCTACATTATACATTTAACAAACCTATGAATTCATCAACATTATTGTTGACGTTTTAAAGTATGTTTTCTCAGGAGGTCAATGAGGTACAAGACAAGGGATACATTGGTGGTCATATTTTAGAAGTCACATGCATAAAGATTTGGTTGCATTACATTTGGGGAAAACGTTTGTTTTCGAACTAGAATCTTTGTATAATTCAACAATGAACAAGTAAAGCTTCGGGATTTTGTAACATACACTTTGCTAAATCCAATGTATCAGTTTTTTTAACGACACTTTTTAAAGTCGTTCTTATATATCTTATGCTATTGATCTATGAAGTAACGCTCCCAAACCTATATTCCGCTGCAACTTATTTTGGGGGTGTTACATGTGATAATTTATCTTATTGGTTAGCTTGTTTATTATGACCATTTAACTTATATTCATCAGCATTGATATTAAAATATCACTCCATTGATGAGGCATCCTTACGAATTAATGAATGAGAGTTACATTATACCTTGCTTCGACATTTTCATGTTTTAACCTTAGTATGACATCAGCAAGTGAATTCAGAAGGTTATGTATTTGTTCTTGAATACCTTCAAGATCTATAGATGCTCCCACTTACTTTTGTAAGAAGAGATAATTCTCTAAATACCAAGTATTTAAGCGACAATGAGTTGTTCTTAATTGGGACAACAAAATACATTGTACAGTTCTCATCTCTAGCTTGTTAATAATATGCTTCACAAGATATTAACAAATTTCAGAACTTTAATCAAGACATAATGGGATTCATCCCTAATCTATAAATAGATAATGTCTTGAATACCTTCTAGGTTGGAACTATATTGAGTGTATCCATGACACACGCAAATTTCTAACCTTGATCGATTTTGTAAGTAGAGCAATTAAAGGTATCAAAAAACAAACAATTTGAATATAATTTGTTTCAACACATTTAGACATACCATGATAGTGTGGTATTCTATGAGTATTGGAATTGTAAGACTCCATCAGAATTCCTTAGATAACTTAATTCTCTTTGGATCAAATACTCACCAATTGGGTCGAGCCAAATTGAATACACAGTATTTAACAACCAAGTGCATGCTATAATGTATATTTCTTGAATAAGTACATTAACTCCATGTTCATGTGTTCACAAGAAGACAGAACAGTTCAAGAATTCTTCGATCATGTGTTTACAAGAAAACAAAACATAAATACATTATATGTCGTTGAATCATTCAAGGACCTTATGTTTATGTGTTAACAAGAAGACATAACAATGTTACTACATACTCTATGTTATAAGTCATTGATCAAGGAACGCATTTTTCAAAAGCCCTAAGGTCAGTTGAATTGAGAAGTCCATCATGTTGCAACTTCTCAATGCGTTTCTTGCTAATGTGTCCAAGACGACAATGCCACAAGAGAGCAGAGTCCAAGTCTAACTTGGCTCTTTTGTTGCTTACAGTATATATAGAACTTTCATTTGCATAAGAATTAGACAAATCAATTTCAAAAATACCATCCCTTGGGATAGCACTAAAATAAACCATGTTATTCCTAGAAACTTGAATTGTATTATTCACGAAGCGGTTAATAAAACCATCTTCGTACAAACGGGAAACAGAAATTACTCCTCTAGTAATAGAAGGAGCATAATGACAATTGTTCAAAACAATCTCTAATCCACTCGGGAGACATAAATAAAAAACGCCAATTGCTTCAACAGCTTCACGTTGACCATTGCCTAGAAGATACCTGAACCACCAGGTCCAAAGGCTGCGTTCTTTTTCTTCTTCAGCAACTCAGCTAAATACTGAGGACACTTCCTCTTCCAATGTCCTGTCTCACCACACTCATGACAAATTAAGTCCTTTGCGGGATCTTCCCTCTTGGGTGGAGGGGGATCTTGGGCTTGGGAGCATAAGCGAGCTTATTTTTTCCCTTCCCTTGATTTTGTCCCCTAGCAGCCAATTGGGGTTGTTGTTTCTTGTGCTTATTCTTCCCTTTCCGGACCTTACCAACTCGAATAGCATGTATAGCAGGATCGTTGTTTTTGGGCAGAGTTTGCTCATAGAGCTTTAGCATAGCATGCAACTCATTAACTGTCTTCCCCAGGCTGTGCATATTATAATTCTGCACAAAACTGTCAAATTCCTTGCGTAGACCAATCAAAATCAGACTCACTGCAAGGTCAAGTGTCACGGGGTGCCCCAAACGCTCTAGATTGTCTATATAGCTCTTCATTTACAAAACGTAAGAGCTGACAGACTACCCTTCTTCCTGCTTGCAAGAATAAAAATCTCGCGTAGTATGGAGAAGCTCATGCTCTGCTTGTTGAGCAAACAGAGTTTTTAATTCCTTTAGCATGTCATTAGCATGGAGGTTTTCCATATTTCGTTGGATCTCTAGTTCTATGGTCATGAGCATGAGTTCAGGAGCAACTTGCTGACCCTCTGGAGCTACAGGAGCAGGAGGAAGTGGCTGCTCTAGGTAATTCAACTTATCCTCAATTGATAGTACAATCCTAAGTTGTCGATACCAATCAATAAAGTTGAGTCCAGTCAGTTTTTGTTTCTCGAAGAAACCCCTGAAGACCGAATTGTTAGCTGACGAGGTTGTCATCTATAATTAGAAAAAGTTCAAATATTAGTATTGTCGATGATTAAATTTTTAAAAGAATTAACTACCCAGTTAATTACTAATAAGACTAAGATCCAACTTGACCTCCCACTTATTACAGAAGGTCTGACCAACGTGTAAACAAGTAGGGCAAGAGGTAAGCGACGAGCGTTAATTGCATGAAATGCAACTCTTAGATTTATGAGACTAATGACATTAGTAACTCTTATAGTAATGTCAAAAGCATATTTGGTCTCATCTTATGCCTCGGGTTCGAGGTCTGACCAGGTAACTCGATTTAAGTCCACCAAAACAGAACGTGCAAAAATTGACAAAGGTCTGACCAATGGAAAAAATTCGCCATGGGTTGGCAAGGCCCTGAGGTCTGACCAGAGAGGTCAAGCCAAATGCATGTGTTCTAGTTTTGGCTGGCATAGGCTTAAAATTTCATATAAGGGTATACACATAAATGTGACAAAAACGTGTACAAGAAGCATGCAAAATAACTTGTAGCACGAGGTTAAGAAAACATTTTGTTAACCCTTTTGGTATAGACATCATTTTGTCAAGTGTTCACGGTAGCTCCATTTCAGACGCACAAAGAGGCGGAGAAACAGGTCAGCGCGAAGCATATTAAAAATCTGACTTCTTTAGGGGAACCTTACTTCCACCCGCCTTAAACTTCTCTTGTAGTTTGTCCAATAATGGGTGAGTTGTACTTCCAATTGACTAATGATGCTATTGTATGTTAAGAAACCCATTTTGTTAACATTAGTTTTTATAGTTGCCAATATGGTGGGATTACAAATTGATCAAACCCTATATTGTACTCCTACTTGGTCCGAAGACACAAGTAATTCCAATAATTCCCTCATATGCCGAAGCATGTAGTGGGGCGGGAGAAAACTAAAGATCAATTCAACCCCATATTGCGCATGTAAAACTAAAGCTTCACAAGAAATCAAATTTCATAGTTTAATGTCCGTATTAATTTGTCTAAAAACCCCGGTTTCGCAAATAACACATAACAAGTCACAAGAAGTATAATTACGTGTGTAATATTAGACATGTTTAATCCAAGTTTCTCTATAAGTGAAAGTCCGTTTTTAAGAGTTTCATAAAGTCTATTTTGCAAATATTGACTAGACACATGGCATATCACATATAAGCAATTAAAAACAGACAGAAAATTAGAGTAAAATTGAAGACAAACTCTTATGTAGAAAGCAGTAATCACATAATGCCTCGAGTTCTCAAAAGAGTCTTCCCCAATTGGAGAACCATAAGACTCTCACTAGGTTTTCTGCTAAAGTGCCTAGATCGCCACATCCATCATATAACATGATTGCGCGAGTCTTACAGCCGAGATAAAACAGGAATAGAATCATCATGACAGCTTAATTAACATTTAATTTTGATCTATTCTTCTTTTTATTAATATAACATATGTGTTGATTCTAGATTGTTTATTCATTATTTATGGAAAGTATTGCATATAGTTTCCATAATTTTCCTCGTAAAACAATAAATAAAACAAAATATCAAGATTTCATGCAGCCCTAGCTTGTTTAAATCGTATGTAATATATAAATACTAAACGAGTTGACTCGTGATGCCACTATTGGAATTTAACAATCAAGTTAACCATTAACTCTTACGAGTATGCAGCGGATATAGATCTAGTTTAGCATAAACAATCAACATACATATAAACACAATAAGGAATATAGAATACTAACCCTCATAGTCAACTGCAAATAAAACGAAACCGAGATCTAGAAACTAGTGACTAAATTGTCACCTCTACGAGTGCTCACACAAACACGTCCAACAAGCACGCCCGGATGCTAGTCCAAACCTCACGTGTACCCAATACAACCTTTGTATACCAATCACCCCTGAATAAAGTCCCAAATACCCCTCTTGTATTAAGCACCGAAAATCAAAAAGTGAGAAAAGGGTTTTCACCGAATTCGATTTCTATCGAAAATGGGCAGATTCAACCGAAAACCAAAACCACGAACCCTAGCTTGCTTCTATTGGTTCTCACGCCTTGAGAACAAGTAAACCAAAATAATAAACCCTCTGGAACAGACCTGGGTTCGAATCTCAAGTATATAAACCCTTAAAAGATCAACCGAAAATGAGAGGAGGGTTTTGAGAAAGAACCGAAAATTAAAACCCTAATAAAGGTTTAAAGTATTCGGCTATTTTTGTGTGCAAGGAGAAAAGTGTCAGCTTTTGTGTGTGTTTGATATGTGAGGGACGAGTGGAATGAGCTAGGGGAAAGGGAGTATATATAATCTCTTAACCCTAACTCATGATAAGGATCAAAGTCTTGAATTTAAGCCTTATCACAACACCCCCAAACCTTATCACCATCCTCTTCTCCTTATCACCTACATTCAACGCACCTAGACCCTCTCTAATATATATATACTAGCTACGTAACCCGCCCGACGGGCGGGTTTGCTTTTGGAATTTGTTTTGATAAGAGGTGCGTGTGTGTGTGTGTTTGGCCTAATTATTCCGATTGTGGAGTCCAATTGGTACGTATCCTATAAACATTGTCTCAAGAAACCAAATTTGTTTCAAATATGGTGACTCGCAGAAGTGGTGTAGATATCTAAACCACAAGTGAAAAATTAATTCACCAAAAATAATGTTAAGATATATATCTTATTAAAATATATTAAACAAAAGTTATTATGATTGTAGTGTGGTTAATATTAAGAAGAAACTAACATGTACACTGTTATAACATATGACCTGATGCCAAATCCTAAGCTGATGTACCCATGTTAGGTTATATCTCTTATTTGTGTCTTCAAGATAACCATCTAGGCTACCATTACAGCCATACTCATTAACAATAATACATTGATATAAAAACATACCTTCATCTTTTCTGAATCAAATTCTTCATCACCCTTAGCTTCTACTTCATAATATTAAAAAAATTGATGATATATATACATATATATAATTTTCATTAATACAAAAGAGCCAAGAAGTTACAAAACAAAAAATTGAATACATGGATATAAAAACATACCTTCATCTTCTCTGAATCAGATTGTACATCACCATCAGCTTATGCGTGTCCTGACTCATTCGTATATATAGGAGCCATCAATCCAACAATGGCCTGATCTTGAATGCCTAGTCAAGCATGTGCATACCTAAAGAAAGATCGAACCATAATTGCAATTAGCTTAGCAGAAGAAGATACATACCTTTTTTACGTGCTTCATTAGGATCTTCATTACGATCTTCAAACTGCTACTAATTCTGCAAAATTATGAATGATATTAAGGTTTGTGGTGATGAAGACAATGTAGGATTTAATGAATATTGCATATATATGATATATATATATATGTTTCTTTTAAGATGAGAATATATAAGTGATAAAGATATATATAAAATCTTTTCTAAATTTATCTCAAAAGATCCATGTCGACATGTGTATAATTATGGAGTACATTCATAAATTTAGAGTATATCTTCACTATATATAGACTTAATTACATATAAAATATACAATTAGACTTTTTTTTAAAAAGATCGAACCATAATTGAAATTAGGTTTGGAGAAGAAGATACATACCTTTTTTACGTGGTTCATTAGGATCTTCATTACGATCTTCCAACTGCTACTGATTCTGCAAAATTATGAATGATATTAAGGTTTGTGGTGATGAAGACAATGTAGGATTTGAATGAATATTGCATATATATACATTTCTTTTGAGATGAGAAAATATAAGTTAGAAAGATATATATAAAATATTTTTTAAATTTATCTCAAAACATCCATGTCGACATGTGTATAATTATGGAGTACATTCATAAATTTAGAGTATATCTTCACTATATATAGACTTAATTACATATAAAATATACAATAGACTTTTGAATACTGTATATTTATGATATTTTCTATATTTAGAGTCTAACTTGTTTAAAAATACATAAAATAAATATTAATAGATTAGGATATGTATGAACTTATTTATGAATACAGTAGGATATTCTCTATATTTATGATAAATACGAAAGTTCCTTAAATATATTTATGAAAAATCAAAAGATATCAAGTATCCATAACTTTATGTAACTTATTTTTAAACTATATTATTATTGTTTTTTATAGTAAAACACAAATTGTTTTTATAGTAAATTTAGAGTATATCTTTACTATATATACACTTAATTACATATAAAATATACAATAGACTTTTGAATGCTGTATATTTATGATATTTTCTATATTTAGAGTCTAACTTGTTTAAAATTACATAAAATAAATATGAATAGATTAGGATATGTATGAACTTATTTATGAATACAGTACGATATTCTCTATATTTATGATAAATACAAAAGTTCCTTAAATATATTTTTGAAAAATCAAAAAATATCAAATATCCATAACTTTATGCAACTTATTTTTAGACTATATTATTAGTGCTTTTTTATAGTAAAACACAAATTGGCTAATAGCTTAGTTGGTAAACCTTGTTTCATCTATACCATAGGTCATGAGTTTAAACCTTGCATGATACATATTTTTATAAAAAATAATAAAATCCGAAAAATAATGTACAAAAATTCAAAATTTTAAAAAAAATCATTTGTGTGCCATGTCATCGGTTGTGTTCCATGTTATCATTGGGTCATCAACTATGTGGCAACTCCTATTAAATTCAGTCATAGTTAGCCCCATATATATATCATGATCAAAATCGCAATAATTCTTTAAAAGGTTAAGTGTAATGTTGCCTCTTTTTTATGCGTGAAGGGGGTATCACAATGTTGTAAGGTAATTACGGGAACAAGAGGACCACACGTGATGCAAATTTAGGGGAAGAAGGTGGTGGAGACCAGAGGGGCAAATTTTTTGTGTGAGGTACACATGTATTTAAGTGTGTTATAGTTAACAGTAAAATATGTGATAATCATTACGAGTAAATGTGGCGTAGAGATGACGCTGATGGAACCACCACCACTACGTCCATTCTATGGATGCAACTTATATGTATGAAAATTTAGTTAAAATCAATGAAGGGGTGCAACTTAGCTCACATTTTATTTTTAACTTCCGTTTGCTTAGTCTTGCTCGAACTTTTGTCTACTTTCTTTTCTTACCAAAGCCAAATTTATACCGTCCCGTTACTAAACATGCTACAAACAAGAGTGGAGCTGATTTGGCTCCTAAGGTTCATGTTGAGTCTGATTCTTCTAGTTAAAATGCAAATGGCACTTCTACCTCAAACTCTTATGATGTTTTAAATAATGTGGACGTGAGGATGAATGTGGGGTGTTTGGCTCTATGGGTATTCAAGAGGAGGAACAAGAGGCGGGAAATGCTACGGCTAGCAAGCATAGATCGTCTAAGTGAAATGAAGGATTCGGGGTCTGATGATGATGAGAATGAAGTTTTCTTTCCTGAAAATGATAAGATCGGTATTCAATTTGATATCCGGCTTAAGAGTCGAGTTAGTAGGTAGTTTCTTTATTTGTTTTTTTCTCTCATAAGATTGGCATGTCTTTCTTATGACGTGGTTTGATTTGTAGCACTATAGGTGTGTGGTGTTGCCTATGTTATAGGCGGAGATGAGGAACTTCGCTCTCATCCATTGCACTTAAACGTTTTTTTAGAGTAATATATTTTACCGGGATAATCTCCTTTACCAAAAAACATGCCTGATAAGTATGCATTGACAAAAAGGTCATATATTTTATCAATATATATATATATATAAGGATACATGCATAGAAACGTTAATGATCTTTTAGCTCACACTCGAGCTTGAACCAACATACATAGAGTGATAATAACAATGAGACATGTTAATCAACAAGTTTTGAAAACCCGTGCTTCGCTGCGGCGAATTTTGTTTAATTTTTTTCGTTTAAGATATGTTTTTTTCTTTTTCTTAAATATCAGAACCACCATGACTTCAAAACCATTGTTGCGCGATGCCGAAGAGACATTGTCTCGAACATTAAGGTCGATGTGCGGAAGATTGGTGTTTGTAGCGTAAATACATGCATATTTATAAAGGTTAGATTTATCATTGTGTTACAAAACATTAGTAAGTTTAACAGATAGATTCGTCCAAAGACTCGTGAAAGACACTACATTTTTGTGTCTGTCTATGTTGGCTTGACTAAAGCTAGAAGGCAAACTTGAGTTAGCTTATTCCTATGTCGTATTAAATATTTCAACCATGTTTTGGATTTTGGTCCTCTTCAATATGCAAGCCATTATCATGTCTTTTGCCCCTTGGACGGATATAACAAAGTTGAAAAATGGTATCTATCAATTTTTAATCTCACGAACTCATATTAACTGAGACTATAAACATAGTAGTGGTTGTGACTTCAAATCATCATATATATTAATATAATACAGATACATAGTTTACTGCTTGGAGCGAGGTACATAATGCAACCAAATTACATAGAGTTACTAAGGATTTGAAGACAGCTACAACCCAGGGGCAAAAGCCCAAGCATTTTTATCGTCGTCCATAAGTTTTGTTGCTTCCATACACCAAAGCTGTTGGTACAATCTGCAAAACAGGTAGTGACTCAACGTTAGGGAACATCACAACACGAAACACACCCATTTCAGGTAAGAGTAGTTATACTTATAGCATACGCATCCTCGTAAACAATTCTTATTATGTCAAAAGTCACGTAATATATTGGAGGCAGCAAGAAAAGTGTGTTGAGTTAAGAGTCAAAACCGAGTATATGCTAAATGGCTATTTTTAATGCGGCCCGAAGGAGGTCAGAATGAGTTAGATTTACCGATGGTCATTCTTACCTATTATCGAAGCCTTTGGTCCATATGGTTTAGAATAATTACCCCTAATCCTAACAAAAGCATTCCTACGGGCCTGAGTGAACATGTAAGAACATTTTAGATAGCAGTCGTGAATCACCAGACTAACTAAAGACTAAAAAGCAGGCCACAAAAAATATATATACATACAGAGCAATAAAAATCAAACAAATTACAGAAACTAATACCACTACAATCAAAGTAAAGTTCACAATCATGCTCTAGATACCCCCCTCCCCCGCCCCAACTTGTACTTCAACTTGGTCCCTACCAATTTCACCACCACATCAATTTAATCAATCACTCTATGATGATAAGCACCCAAAATACTAAACTTTAACACCAATATGTATTATTGCATACTTTTTCATAAACAGCATAATGACGTCAATTATGCTTCAAATAACAAAACTTGTACTTTTGAATGCAATACTGATAGTAAGTAAAACATGTTTTCTAAACTATATACCATAATCATATATGTGTCAGTACTCACATCATGTCTCTAATTGAGTAACTGCATAACTCACACCCTATGCTCGGCCTGAATCCTCGCAGCTTGTCTTGCCTTGGTCATCTCCATTTCAGCCGTTTCCTTTCTTACCATAGGTTCTGCGAACTGTCTTAAACTCTCCACTTCCTTTCTCACTTGGTTTCAAGATTTAGTGTCATTGATTTAGTGTTATTGATTTTGGTGTAAGATTTAGTGTTAGTGTTATTGATTTACACTTTTAAGACCCATCATACCCTATTAAAAAACAAACCCACCATAATGTCGATATTGATTCCTTTGCTTGTTTTTCAACCTTTCTTAATCATTAAACGGCAAATCGTTTCAACCTTTTTTTATCCGTCTTATCGAACTAAATTATACATGAGTTTTCAACGTAAAAATATACGACTACAAAAAGTTTAGAAGAATGTGCTAATAACGACGCGTCGTTTGGGCTGGTAATGGGTTAAAATAAGAGGATCATGCTGATCCAGAGGCGTTTTTGCCAGTTTCGTTATTCAATTTCGAAAGGGTAAATGCATACACATGCTAAAAGAATGTAGTGAGACGAAACCTGAAATCAAGGCCTCAGAATAATAACCAACTTCCCATTCTTTTCTTTATATATTTTTCCCGTTTCTGCCTCGGCGGGTACATGGTCCTGAATCAAACAAATAAGAAACAATAATTAGCTTTACCTCGAACTTTATATCAATGTATAAAAACAGAATACTGCTTATATGACTCTTTTTAGCGGTTTCCATAGGTAAAGGAGTTGAACCACACCGACTTTGCCTCAACCAAGACTACCACATTCTTTTGGCGATAGACTAAAAACTGTTCTACCCTTCGTTAGTTGTGGGACTGGTATCTGAATGTAAAGTGAGCCGCCTATCTTTTAGGGATGACCAAAGATCCTATAGCAATATAATAGGCCATAACGTCCATAACCAAGACTCAAAAAGATATCCGCGTATGGGGTCCTAACCCCCTCAACCCACCGAGTGAACCCACTAAAAGCACCCAATGAACTTTGCTTACATCAGTTAGTTTAACAAACCTAACGCTACAAAATGACATTGATTTCACTTCCTAGAAACTCTAAAATGTTTATTAGTGTCAAATAATCTGTCATCCTAAGTTCCTACTACTTTTCAGTAAGCAACTTGTATCAAAGAGCTTATTTTAACAGGCAACTAAAATTACCAAGAAAGCATTTTTTTTCTTATATCATATTCGATAAGCAAATACTGAACCATACCAATTGAACATAAGCCCAAAACTCAAAATAACATATTCATAAAAACACAAATACGATCAAACCCCAACCATAATAAGAATCAAAACTTTAAGCAATTTAGAAAACGATACCCACATATTGTAAACACAACTCCTTTCCGCTTTGCATCTTCCAGCTTATCATCTTTCATATTTCCTGTTCAAAAGAATAAACCCATGATCACCAAAACCCTAATAATTCTCATATTTCACTCAATTCTTGTAATTACTTAGGTGATGGTTGGAGGTATAGCTCGACTCTTGGCATGGGACGATACGATTGGTTAAATCCTAAGGCTCGTATATCTAATTGAATCTTAAACTTTAACTGTTAGAGGAAGCCTTACTCTTTTAAAGTTCGGTTTCTTGGTCGACACCTATTTATAATATGTCCTCTTAAGGTTCCTATCGTCGGTGTTACCCAACATGGAGTCTGCTTACGTAGATAATTTTTTTCAATTAGGTGTTAATGCGACGAGAGGAAAATAGTGTGGATAAAATTGGGCCAGGTTCTTGGTCCAAGAAGTATGGAGGTTTAGGTGTATCATGTTTTTATGCTTTAAATAAGGGCGCTCCTTTTCAAATGAGGGTTGGAGATGCATATACGGCTATTCATTGTGGTGTCGTCTCATCAATGTCTATGCATGGCTTCTCATTATCTAAATTTTCTCTATTTCGTTATCGACTTGGAAATCCATTATTCGGGGGTGCATTTCTTTAAAGATCGTGTGTGGACCTGATTTCTCACTAGTCATATTCGTGTGGCGTAGGGTTTACGCAGCAATTTTGGATGAAGTTTGGATTGGTGATACTCACTTTTTTAACCTGTTATTTTCCACGAATTTATGTTTTGGGGAATAATAAAGATTGTACGGTGGCTGTTAACTGCCATTCTCGGTTACCTCTTCTCTCGTCGTTTGTTAGAGGAGGGGTTGAATCTTCTCATTAGCTCTTCTTCAAGCTATATTGAAGGGACATTGTTGTCTAATATGGAGGTTAGATGGGTGTGGGATTTAAATGGGGAAGGTGTTTTTCGGGTCAAAGATGTTCGCATTCTTCTTGATGAATGTTTCTTGCCGAAAGCCCCTACTGCTACTCGATGGGTTAATAGTTCAATAAATATTAAATGTTTTTATTGGAGGTTTTCTGGTTCGGTTGCCTATCGATACCAATTTACAACATGTGGTGTCCTAGTTTCTGATCTGTTATGTCCGCTTTGCTCCTTCTGCTCAGAGATTCCTCGCACTTGTTTTCAGTTGCAGATTTGGCTACGGATATCGTCAGACCGTATGCCGCTGGTGGAATCTATATCGGACGCCCTTGGTTCATATGCGATTGGCTTAATTGGCAAGAAAACATATTTTTTTCTTATATCATTTTCAATAAGAAAATCATAAACCATACCAATTGAGCATAAGCCAAATATCAAAATAATAGATTCATAAAAACACAAACACTATCATTCCCTAACCATGATTTACAATAAGAATCAAAACTTTAAGCAATTTAGAAAACGATACCCACATATTGTAAACACAACTCCTTTCCGCTTTGCATCTTCCAGCTTATCATCTTTCATATTTCCTGTTCAAAAGAATAAACCCATGATCAAACAAACCCCTAATAATCTCAAATACTCACTCAATTCTTGTAAAAACAAAAAATATACATAATCAAAACAAAAAAAGATTCAATCTTTATAATAATAAAAAAAGTATTAAACCTTTAGATAAGAGAAGATTAACAACCCCAAACACAAAATTTTAATCCGTCCCAAACGCAATTACAATTTGAACCTTTGAACAGGCTTATTTGTCGCGGTGATGATGATTCAATTTGATGTGTGTGTAGGAATGTTGATTCAAGAGTGTAGGAATGTGGATTTTTAGTGTGAGAATGGAGTTAGGGAAAATGACACGTATCACTCAGCAGAGATACGTGTGTCGTCAGGAAGTGTTTAACAATAATATCATTTTCTTATGTGCTTATCCATCAAGTGGATATAAAAAATTAGATAAGTTAATTGTTAATATAGAGTTACTGTTTATTAGAAATTAAAAATGTATTACTGTAGAAGCTGTGTGAGGAAACACTATAATAAATGTTATGTTAATCAATACTCTAAACATAAAAAATAATACGGAGTACATTATTTCAAGAATCATGCAAGTTTTCCAAAGAAAAATACAACACTAAACTTGTTTCATGCTTATAGGAAATTCTAGGTAAATCATCATTACTATCATAACCGGCCAATAAGAAAGTCAAAATATATAAGCACTAGCACAACAATACATCTTATATTTTATTACATTAACTATAGTAAAAGCACTTTATACAAGATAACACCATAATAAATTTCCCTAATAGTGGACCATGTAGGTCGACTATTACCACTATGGTAAAAAAAGCATGGTGGGCGTATAGATCGTAATTAATTGTTTATAGTAAGTGTTAAGTATGATTTATTGCTTTGACATTTTGCAACATTCTCTTATCACCAATTGCAAGGTTTTTTGTTATGTGGATGTATTTTATCCGTTCAAAGTGACCATACGTAAGTCACTAGCAATCATTTCAGCTTTTATGTTGGTATACTTCTATACCTTTACCACTAGACCGGACGTAATAAAAGGGTGAAGACCGAGTCTCCGGACAAGGAGGACTTACAGTGCCCCCATTAGATGCGTCGTAAATGAGAAAATGCAAGACTCGGTTGTTCTCAAGATCGAGTCGTGAGAGGTTTGTTGTGTGCGTGTGTTTATTAAATGGTTTGTGTGAGGTATATATGTGTTTAAGTGTGAGGTATATATGTGTTTAGGTGGCCACGGAAAGAGTCACGGGTGATCATAAGGATGATCCGATAAGAACGTACATTTGAGTTAAAGACTCGTTCCCTCCTGATAACATATGAATAAGAAAAACCTCATAAGAAAACCCTCATGCATAGTGTAGTACGATCATGCAATGTTTTAAAACCGGGTCTCGTATTGACCTGGTCGAGTGAGCGGGTCACCGATTTGACTGCCGAGTAACCCGGTTTCTATCTAAATAGATTGAAATAGTTCAGTTTACCAAACACTTGTAAAAACCTCTAACATTTAATACCAAACATACATAAAACCTAAAGAACCAACACAAATCACATAATAAGTTTATAAAACATATATTATACAATGCCAAACACGTACACTTCAACGTGAATACGAGTTTTAAACTCAAAAAACAACATTATCAATTCACCACCTCTAAATTTATCATATATATTTTCTATAATAAAATTAAACACGGCCGATTTTGATGAACCAATTCACTTGACTCGCATGAAACTCGGCTGGTCAAACTCGGTTTTCAAGCCTTGAAGAACCGGTTTATTTTGGCCATTTTCTGACAAAAAACGATTCAACCAGTCAAGTTGAACCGGGTTTCATAATCGGTGCGCTCATGAGTTAGGGGGCTACTTAAATAAGTCATTGTTGATGATTTGCTTATTATACAATATACTAAACATCAAAAGGTTATTTTGTCCTTGTCTGCATATGACGTTGGGCTAAAATCATAAACTCAATACCGGCCCAATACCAGCCCAATGTAAAAAAAAAACTTCCAGCGGCCCAAAAAATAAAATAAAAAAGAAAACTTACAAAACGGTCTATCAAGTTTTAATTATTTACGACTTTTTTTATATAATAACATTTACTTATCAAATATATAGCGCATATCTACCGATTCATTCAGATAAAAAATACTATCGGAAAGATCTTCGAATTGCGAACAAAACGAGCTCAATATTGCAATGCTTCTGACGTACGCACGATTTTATAAAAAATGTTGGAGTTTAATATAAATAGAAGAAAAAGAGAATTTACAAACTGGCCCCCCAACTTTTAACTATTTACGACTTTTTTTATATGATAAAATTTATTTATCAATTATGTAACACATTAATTATCAAAATGCTATTTTGTCTTTCTCTGCTTAGGCCAACACTAAAACATGCAGCCCAAAAAACTACATCCCAAAACAAATAGCCTGGCCCAAAACTAAAAAAATTATTACAAAACGTATCTTCAACTTTTAACTGTTTACGACTTTTTTAATATGATAAAATTTATTCATCCTTAACGTTTGCCGAGAATCTCAACGTGAATTGAGTATATGCTCATTTACCAATGTTTGATGATTCAAATAAAAATGTTGCTTCACTAATAAGCCGCACCAACAAATTAGCCCTCGCCGCAACGCGCAGGATTTTTTTTCCATTCCTACTTTGTGCATACAAATTTAAAAAAAAAAAAAAACACGGGCTGGCCCAAAAATGAGAGCCCGTTACTGTAGCGGATGACCCACTGTCAAAACGACAGTGTATCACTCACCTAATGTGTATATTTATAATTCCGACTCGTATTATTCTATTTCACGAAGTTTTGGGCCAGGTACTAGTAGCTACCAATATTTGGGTTTTAGGACAATATTCTCTTAGCCCAATCTGTCTTTTATCCATGTAATTCAAATTTGGCTTTGAAGTTTGAACATGATGTTAGTTTTTAAGTCGAATTACATGGATGGAGGTTATTCTTTTCGTACCGTAGAAAATATAATAATTTTGGTACTGTAGTGAAGTAAATTATATAAATTCGATATGGATTTTTTTGTCTTATTTAATAATAGAAATTAATTCGTATAAATAAATAACTGAAAGTTAAAATGGTGTAAGAATCTAACGATAAAAGTTATTTTAGATGAATAATAATAATGAATTGTGATTTGTTTGCCTTCAGGCAAGGTTTAGGAGTTGTTTCTTTTTTTTTCTGTTTGGAAATAGAATATGTCTAGATTAATAAAGTAGTTTAGATTAACAACTGTCTGAAAATATCTTGTTTTTTCATCCAGAATGACAATCTCAAAAACCTAAATAGCTGATTTACCCTTATTTTTAAAATCACAGATAGAGCAATGATCTCGTATTATGAATTTAAAGGAGAAAAAAACCCGTAACTTTTTTGCAGATTTATACATATACAATGATGAGGTAATGAAGTCGATATAAAAAAATCTATTGGATGGTTCAAAAGAGTAGAGACGACAATTCAATGGTGAACATGAGGAGTAAAGCGGCGGATTAGAGTGGTATGTTAGCTGTCATGGGAAGTAGGTGTGGTAGAGCCGAAGAGGATAAAAACAAGTGGGTTATGTTAGGAGAAGAAATAATAAAAGAAAGATATGTTAAGAGAAGAAATAATAAAAGAAAGGCCAAATTATATTTTGATACCTCAAACTTGGTTAACCGGGTTTTTTACTACCCTAGTTTTTACTGGTGCGATGTAGTACCTTGGACTTGTAAAATCGTTTTTAATTGGGCTTTGACTCAGTCACATGTTGTCACGTGACTAGATATCCTTAGTTTTTTAACATGCCTAATTATATGCATTCATTCAAACGAATATCTAAAATTACCATGTTAATTGATACTACAGAATGTACATATCAACTAATAATTAACGAATATGGTATTGTGATGAAATTAAAGTTTACGTATATCACGGTTTAAGAACTGTTAATATTTAACGAAATATTGTTTGATAGTGTGCATATATCCTTGATGAACATCCTAAATTCATAGTGATAGTTAACGATTTAGTTACTGTAAATGTTATAGATATGTACCGTTTAATACTTGATGATGGTTAACGTTGTAACTATCTACGTACTATAACGGATATTGAAAGTACAAGTTTAACCGACGCAGAACCCGTGAACTTACAAACATCGACTTGACATAGGATGCAACTTATAATTTGAAAAATATGTAATCTAAACAATCTTAGGGTCCCTACTATTAGGATAAACTGCCGCAAATGCTTTATAAGCTTTCAAAGTTACCAAGTATTGTTGGATCAAATGTTCCAGGAAGTGATCAAATGTACCATGAGTGATCTCAAAAGTAGTGGTAACCCCTTAGTGGCATATCTTGAAACGCTTAATAGATGTGTCAAATGTACTAGGTAGTGATTAACTTATTCGTCTCTACGTTTCTTTTTTATTTGTATATGCTTGTAAGGATATTTGCTTTAGTTCTTATGTTATTTTATATATCATGCATGCATGCCTTCATAAAGATAACAAATAATCATATGTCAAAGCACTATAACTATAACTACATTTATTGGTAAAATGTGTTAAACCGTGTTGTCATTGCATATATTAAAGCAGAAACAATGGACTTTTTGTTGGATAATATTCGTTATATAATTCAGTTGAGTCACATATTCATCTTGAATGAGCAAGTGGTAAAAACCTAAATCCCATTTTCGTTTGTTCAAAAATTGAGAGATAGTAAAGGTCCAATTATAAACGAGTTTACAAGTTTAAGGTACTACACCGCACCACTAAAAGTTTAGGGTAGCAAAAAACCCGGTTAATCAAGTGTGGGGTATCAGAATACACTTTGGCCTAAAAGAATGAAATGTGGGTAAATTTGTGATATAAGATCCTGGATGGAATAACCTTGTTTTTAGCACTCTTTTAAACCCAGGATTTACTTTCGTATTAAGCAAAAAAGAAACATTCTTTTTCCTGGTTGCATTAAAAAAATTCTATCAAGGATATTAAGCAAAAAAGAAATAGCCTTAATGTCACTATAAAAGAAAATTTGAGTTAATTTAATTAGAAGTCAAAATTATTTATGATAATTTATAAATTTAATTAATGTGCATTAAATGCAAATTTGAATCAAAATAGAAAGTTTGTGTTTAACGATGATGTAGACCCGCGCTCCGCTGCGAGACGATTAGCAGACGTCGTTTTGGTTTGGCGGAAGTGGATCCGGTGGTGATTTCCGTTGTCGTTGCGATATTTCAGTGTTATTATGGCGAACGGACCGATAACCCCAAGGCTATTTTCGTAAATTGCAAAAAAAAAAAGTTAATGGTCGTTAAGTAACGACCGATCCCAAGGACTATTTTTATAAATTCTAAAAAAAATTAAACTAACGGTCGTTACTTAACACCGTTAGTGGGGGAGAGGGTATTCTGTAAAATCTTAAAAATAAGGGTGGTTTTCGTAATTTGACACATAGTGAGAGGAGGTATATTTTTGTAAATTGAAAAAAAACCAAGACATTTTCGTATTATATAAAAAATACTAACGATTATTTACTTAACATCCGTTAGTGGGGATGGGGGGTCAATATTGTAAATTTTCTTAACAATAATGAAGGTAGATTTTCGTAATTTGACCAACATAGTGCGAAGGTGGTATGTCGTAAAATACCCGAAGGGATTTTTTCATTAAATACACGGCGGGTGTAAACGGAGCGGACGGGCGGTCAAACCGACGCATTAAATGCACGGGTGGGTACCGGGTCGGGTCGACCCGAGCGATTAATGCACTGACAATCCATATAATTGTATTGTTTTTATAATAAATGTGGTTTAAATAATGTCGTAGGAGCACTAGGTATGGTTTGGTGCATGGCAAAAAATGCTTTTTTTGTCACAACATCAAAAAATCTCATAACTACTAAAAGTGGCTCCTTGGTTTTACACCATTAATTTTTTTGGTGTTATGAGGAATCTTTTCCACTTTATTTATTTAAAAAAAAACATATAACTTAAAAATTGAATGTCTTTAATTAATAAATAAAAAATTACTATAAACTTAATAAAACATAACTTAAATAAAAAAACTATAAACATAAATAAAATACGACAACAAATTTTAAAGTTTAAATAAGTCTCGTCCGGGTCATCTTTTCAAAGCTCGATCTTCGCCGCGTCATCCGGATTCTTCCCGTAGTGTCGAAAGTAAGAGAAAGGAAAAGGAGGGGGGGGGGCAGGGTAGGAAAAAAAAAACCTAAAATCTTCGTTTTTTTTTTGAATTTGAATCCACCGCGAGTCTAGGTCGTAGCTCTGGCGTTCCATTGATTCTTTTTTCGCTTCAATGTAACACCACCAAATTGGGTGCATGCGGAATATGGGTTCGGGGATGTTACTTCAAGATTCAAATAGCACCAAGATATATAAAAGGACGACACAAAAAGTCGTTTAAAATGATACAATTGGATTTTAATGAAATACTTATTACAAATGCATAAGCTTTACTTGTCCTTTCGTGAATATTACAAAAGTTGACTATACATTCCAAAAATAATGATGCACCTAAATCTTTAAGCGTTCAATCCAAAATGTTAACCAACTGCATCCCCATGGCATCCCATGCCTATGATCTCCTTAAAAAACATTGCTTAAATACGTTCAACAATAATGTTGGTGAATTCATTGGTTGATAATAATCATAATATGAGGACCGAAGACTTTTTAGTGATATGGCAACACATGCAGTTCTCACAAATCTAGATTAAATTTACACTAAGATCATGACACTGAAGCTCGTACGATCTTTTCTTGCACAATTAAACTATATATTGCTATTTCTGCCCGATTAGATGTTCAAACCCGGGTAAATCATCCTACAAATTCGGACATGCTATATCGTTATCGTTCTCGGTGATAGCAAGTCAACCGAAGGGGAGGTCGTTTACCGAATAGACTCTATTAAATAACATTCGCGTATCAACATAATGTAATTCCCAACTTACATCTTATGCATTTGACAGTTCATGATAAAGGCGGATCAACTTGGTTTATCGTACTTAGGCAACTTGTAATCAATACTTGCGTCCAATTATAAAATCAAAGCTTGTTTTCTCCTAATTATAAATCATTGAAATCATAAAAATGTGGGGCTATGAACTCACCTTGAGTTCAGATAATCCAAATATCGCAGATAAAGCGTCACGTAAAAGATCGAATGCAACCTAAATTATCATAGGTCATATAAGTACCGAGTACTTGAATACAATCTTATAGTTGTTACATCGTACTATCGTTCGGGCTATCATAATTTAAGAGGTCATGACATGACGTTCGAGGAGTTAGGACACTTTAAATCGTAAATCCAACAATTCGTCGAAACGCCATCCGAAGAGGCCTCATTATGAAACTCCCTAGTAATATAGTACTTTGATAACCACATAATATTCTATCTAGCTCAATCACCAACTAATGGTTTTGGTAAAATTGTGTTTAATAAGCTAAAACGTTTAAAATGGAAAAATTGTGTTTAATAAGTTAAAACGTTTATAATTACCGTTTTAGTAAAACTGGCGTAACTTTCGCGTTTTAAACCCGATTCTTGCGTTTCTTATGTCCATCTTTTCGTATCAAGACGAGTTATCATAAATTGACATTTTTGAATTTCGGACCTACTGGTGAACAGTAACTTTTACTGTTCACATCAGACGTGAGCTTTATAAAAATCGTATTCGTCGTCGTAAAACCCGTAAATGTCGTATTTTATTCGTTATAGCTCCGTTTTTAATGATTCTTTCGAGGACGTTCTCGTATTTGAAAGTTCTATATTTTTATGAGGTTTACAAAAATATAACTTTCTGTCATGAATAGTAACTTTTATAAAAATAGTTTTATAAAAGTATTAATTGTCGTAAACTCGCGAAATTCATAACTCGTTCGTTATTAATTGAAAAATTACGATTCTTATCATTTTGGAATCCTAAAAATATGTATTATTTGTTAAAAATATCAACCCTTGCTGTTTATAATTTTTATAAAAATGTTTTTATAAAAATTTATTTACGACTTCGTTTATTAACGTATAACTTGTTTTTAACGTAACTTTTTCGTTATTAATCCGTTTAACAAGTTTCTTACTTTTTCGGAATCGTCGTGAAATGTATTATCTTATAAAAATATAAAATGAGTATGTAAAAATTCGAATTTGGGACAGAATGTTTATGCTTGTTTGTTAAGTCCATTTTTGATCTTTTCTTTATACTTTACCACTTTTGTATTTTACCACAAGTCTCATATATCTTGTATATTATATATCATCCTTATATTATCACTTACTTGTCCATAATAGTCCTTATGTGTCCAAGTTACCAAGGTTAACTAATCCATGATAATACTTAAAATTATAACTTTACTTAAGAAATCTCTAATTTACTAGTTTTGTCAATAATCATTTTTATACATAACCAAATGGGTACAAGTGTATTTCTTTCCATATGACCTTATTTTAGTGTTCTATTAACATGATTAAAAGTCCATAATCAATATTAACATGTCTTATGTATTTCTTTAAGTTGAAACATATTATGAAACTATGAAAACCCTAATTAATCCATAATCATGTTTACACCAAAACAATATGATACAACATTTTCTCATCCTTTTTAACATGATGTAAGTAATAACATAACATATATAAAAGTAATCCATGTGGTCATTTCAAGTGAAAACTTTATTTTCATGATTAAAACTTAAATGGTGATATAAGCTAAATAGAATGATCATATGCATAATAATGAAAGTTACAAGAATATAAAGAGTTCAAGTGGACCTTAAGATGTATGATGGTGATGATAATCAAGTGCTAAACCCTTGTTTAGCCACAAAACACAAGCTTGCACTTAATAAACCCTAGCTTTCCTTCACTAAACCCTAGCTTTCTTTCTCTTGATTGTAACTTGAATATGGTTAACCAATGCTTGCAAATGCCTTAGTACATCTTAGAATATGTGTATATAGAAGGGTAAGGGTAAAAATTTTGTATGGATTGCTTGAGATGGCTTATTGAGCCGTGAGCTCTATAGAAGAAAAAGGGAGGTTTTGGTTTGATTTCTTTAAGTGTTGGTGATGTATAAGTTACTTGCTAGCTATGTGCATGTATATAAGATGTATAATGAGTCAAGGGAACATAAGGAAGTCCTAGGGATGGCCAAGGTATGGTAGGCATGGTCTAGGAGTCAAAGTATGGAAGGTATGGTCTTGCCATAATGAGGTATGGTGTGATTTGACCAAAGGTGTAAGACTTATCTCATTTTTCATGTATAATCTTGTATAGGATACAAGATTTTCGGAAATAATAAAGATATACATGATATATTTATGTAATTTTGTGTATTGGGTATAAAAGTGGGTATTTGTTGAAGCGTAGAAAAGTTTTTGTGGTTCCGGGAGTGCCTAAACGTAATTTATCGCGAAACGTATACACTTTACGTATCCGATAAAAATAAATGAACAAAGTTAATAATTATCCTCAAAATAATTATATAACCCTTGCTTGTTGTACACATTTAATTGTTTGATGCCCGTTTACATTGAACGCTAATTTTTAGCTTACGCGATTTAAACTTAATTCATGAAATTACAAGCAAACGCGTACAATGCTAAAAATAAATAGTGCATTTATCGACGTCGTTAATGACTTGAAAACACAGGGTGTTATAATATGTGTTTGTCATGTTTATTTCATTTGTATCCTTGTCTTGCATAAAAAACAAAAAATAGAATAAAAAGCATGCAGCAATTGTTTATTATTTATTTGTTTGTTAATAGCTGATATAGTAAATATAAATCAGGTTTAGTATGTCTTGTGGTATAGTGATAAGTATTCTCGCCTTTTCCAGCTGGCGTTAATTAGACATATCCATTATGATGTCTTAGAACACATGTCGTTTGTATCTCTCCTTTCTATTTAAGTCTATATATGTACAACGAGGGCATTGTACATCTCAAGTGGGGGAAGGGAGATAGAAATGTATGATTTTTTAGAGTATTTGGTTAGATTATGTGCCGATTTTATCCAAAAAAAATTTAGAAATGGCACATAAATTTTTGTTCATTGTTGATGAAGACCGAGTTAGTGCGTCTTACTTGCCTAGTTTGTAGAGATTATAAGGAATTACATTACACATTGTACAAATTAACTCATGTAATTTAAAGAACCCTTAACTCTTGACCCTCAGTTGTTGACTTATGGGATTCAAAAGCGACCAGTGACTGGGAGATTGTGAATTTAGGAAACTATTTGTTTGTTATTTTTCATCTTACACTAATTATAAATGTTTCCCATGTCTTTATCCTACCCTTAATCTTACTTAATCCTAACCTTTAGCTTACTCGAGTTAAGGATTTGAGCAATCACATGTGTCCCATTCATGGATTCGGACGAGCATTTGTGGTTTTGTCGCTTTTTCTGGAGTATTGGTATTGGTAAAGATTGAATGACTCGCCTTTTAAGTTTTAGGGTTTTATATACAATCGCATAGTTAGGGTTTTTGGATTGATCCTTCTTGATCCTTTATTCTTTTGAATATGGAAGTTGGTTAGATTTGTCTTTAGTATATTAATTTGTGCCATAGCCTTCTGCTAGGGCATATATCGTTTGAGGTTAGACGTGGATCTCTTGTAATTTTCATTTACGTTTTATATTTGTTGTTGCCGTTGTTTTGTGGTTATAATTTTGGTTGAATGGAGCAAAGAGGGGTGGCTGGTAAGTATAAATATGATGATCTTAGGGAGTCACAAGCTAATACTAGAAGGGCGATTGGGGTTTTACAAAACCCTAATGCATCGATTGAAGGATCTAGGGCTCCTGATGGTTTACGTACTACAAACATTGGTTTCTCTACTTGTGATGGGAAGTCGATATATGTGCTTCCATCCGAAGGTAATGGTGATGCAATTGTTTTAACATTGTTCCGAATGTGCTTTAATATTGCTAAAAATTTTGGTGTTCCATTTAAAACCTTTGCAGATATTGAGGATTTAATGAATGGGATAGAGATGGGTAAACACAAGGCTGTATGGTCGACTATGACTGAAGATAGGCATCAAGATGTTATGGATTCTATGTTTACTATGTGGAAAAGGCTTATGGACGAAAATCCTAGTGTTGCTAGCAATGTGGGAAACACGGTTCATGTTGATAAAACTAGCGCACCTAGCCATGAATCTCCTATTGTACAATCTGTGGACATCAATACCAAGTCAACATCCTATGTTGGAGTTGTGGGTGCAAGTGATAAGGACCAACCAAAAGGTAATTCTAACTTTCGACCTTTGGTGGCTGATCCCGTATTTGTTGGTGTTAACATCTCTATTCCTCGTAAAGTTGTCGAAAAGGTTAGTACACGTTTTAAACATACTTTATATGGTTACTTTATTGGAAAGAGAATGGCATTTCTGGTTGTTGAATACTATGTTAGGAACAACTAGGCGAAACATGGGCTGAAAAGGATTATGATGAATACCAAAGGCTTCTTTTTCTTTAAATTTGATACACGGGCTGGATTAGAAGCTGTTTTAGAGGGTGGTCCTTGGCTGATTCGTAAGTCTCTAATCATTCTTAAGAAATGGTCAATGGATACTAGCTTGCTTAAAGAAGAAATGACTCGCATTCCGATATGGGTTAAATTGCACGATGTTCCTATTCAAGTTTTTGAAGAGGATGGTATTAGTTTAATTGCTACTTTCATTGGCAAACTTGTTATGCTTGATTCATCACAACTTCCACGTGTAATGATTCGTGAGGTAGGAGTAGATTTGCTCGATGCTTAATTGAGGAAAATTTAGAGGCTAATCTTGTAGATGTTGTTACTATTGGTATTCCTTCACTTACTGGGGATGGTTTCACCAAAGAAACCATCTGTGTGGAGTATGAATTGAGGCCGCCCAGGTGTGATGTATGTAGAATATTTGGTCATGTTCATGACCATTGCCCAAGAAAGGAATCGAGTCCTCCTACTTTTGCTACTTCTAATGTTGTTACTCCTATTGTTGGGAAGACTAATGATGGATTCCAAATGGTGGGTAAAAAGAAGAAGAATGGTAAATATAATCCAACTAATGGTGGTCAATTTGTTGGCCCCTCGGTTAAACAAAATGTTAGATATGAGCCAAAGGTGACTACAAGTGCACCAAAGAAGGGAGATACTAATGTGGGTAATGCATCTAAATCATCTATGTTGAAGACTACGAGTACTTCTTCTAAGAAAGGTAATATCATCACATTTAATTCTTACTCTGCTTTGGATGATGAAAGTGAAGAAGATGTTACAAATGTGTATGATGAATTGGCTAACTTATTTCCAAATATAAAAAAATAGCGGAAGTTCATCTTTTACGGCTGCTGCTGGTTAGCTTGTTTAGTTGTGTCATTTTATTCTAGTTGCAATTAGTTGTCTCAAGAGTTGTAAGTGTTTATGGCATGTCATAAACACTAGTTTTAGGTGTTTTTCAAGCTTTTAGCTTGAGGTTAATGTGGTATTTCAGCCACATTCTATTTTTACTTAACATTTTTGGTTTTAATATATTTTACTGGGATAAACCTTTACCCCAAAAAAAAGAATGACTCACCTTGTAAGCCTTTATGTTGTGTCAACCCACTTGCCTTTTTGAACAGTTACATCAAGACTCTGGTGGTGGAGATTAGTATCATTGCCAAGCTTATGATAGAATACTCGTCATGACTGAGCAGTTGAGTGATCACCAAAGACAAAACACATAGATTAGTTAGAGTATCAGTGTGATTCGTTTTTTCTTTTGTGAGGTGCTCGGTTTAGAATTTTCTAGCAAAGGTAATTTTTAAATTCATATCTTCCGAGTTAACTTGGAAGATATCTTTTTAAGAATTATTAAAAATGTCTACTTGAGGGCAAGTAGAAGTCAAGTGGGTGGATATTTGATGACATCAAATAGTAAATACTTTTATATATCAAATTCCCATGTTTATTGCTCTATTTTATAATAATTTTATATGAATCTGCTGCTTAATTCGATTATATTATAGGTTCAGGTAATTATGGCATTAGAATGGAAAAAGATGCAAAAATTGGCAAAATGGACAAACAAGAAAAAAACCGCATTCAAAAACTATGGCATAACTCATACCTTTGGCTACACCGTAGTTAATCATTGTTGGAAATGGGATTATGCTGACATCACAACTACGGCGTAGTTGGTCCGAAGGAACTACGTCGTAGCTAGTATTTTCTAAAAATGGAATGTTGCGTAGGAAGAACTACGGCGTAGTTCGACACAACAACTACGCCATAGTTTTATCAAATACAGGGACTGATGTTGCCCACTTTGCTTAAATTTTGGAGGACTTGAGTAATTACGTCAAAGAACGATGAGGGGCCATTCTTGTACCAAGCCCAAACTTCTACATTAGTATATATACTAATCGTATGAAACATATTCATATATACTTTTTCGGTGGTTTACTTTCTGTGCGAGCTATGAAGAGAAGGAAAAAGGAGCAGTCAACAAGGTTGCTTGATTCAGGTATAAGGCGAACCCGTCAGGGTTCGCCACGGGATCCAACTAGAAGATCAGGAGCATTATTTTCGCATGATTTATACTTGATTCTTCAACTATTACAGTTTGGTTTCAATTAATTCTTTTTAATGATTTATTTGATCTCGGCTTAATTTGTTGATGTTTAATATTTATTATGCTTAATTATTGTTCTTGTCATTAAATTTGTTAATTATACTTTTGTTTATTTATTTTTGATCTCACAGTCTGATCATTGTTTTACATAGATATCTGATGTGTCGTTGTGCGTAGGTAATATTTTTTTATCAAGTTTTACTATTTATATTTTGCCGACTTTACCTAAAAACAACACTAATGGGCAGTGTACCCGATCAGATATAGGTTAGTTGGTAAGTAGGGTGTCGATCACTAAGAGCGAGTGTTAATACTTAAGTCTACCAGTATTTTAGGTATCTAAGTTAGTGTTAATTTATTCTATGTTATACGTAAGTTAAACCTAAAGCTAATGCAAAAGGGTGGTTTTCAGCCTGAGAAACTGGCACGAGTTTTGGTTTACCTAGACTGAGATTGGGCGATTAACACACACAAGTTGATATTTAGAAGATAGAGAAGCGGTCAAGCCTATTGTAAGGAAAGCGTATTAACCATATTTAATCTAATAAAACGCATGTTTTAGTTTATAAGTGAAATGATTGTCTTATCTCGATGTCGATATATCATTCCTACATTTAGGCGATACTTCTTCCTAAAACCTAGACATGGCAATTATGTCATAATGAAGCACATCCACATAAAGCAATCATGGCTGATTATAATCTATTTTAGGAGACAACATTAGTGAATATTGAAACCTAGTTCATCAAAACTTTACCCACTTATGTTCAATCGTTATATATATGCTCGTAGTCTACTGCCGGTAGTGTTCCAAGCAAAGAATCAGAATGTATTTGTAATCTTAATTCACCACTTAGTCTACCATTCACCAACCAGGGGAAGCATTAGAGACATGAATTTGTAGTCCTATTATTCCAGAGTCACATATAAACTGTACGTAGTTCTATCCCAAACTCTAGTCTACTTGGTCCGTACAACTAAATCCAGTTAAATGATAGATTAAACACATAATCAAACATAAACTAATATAAATTGATAAACATAATAAACACACAACGAATAAGATGCAATCAGTATAAACATAAACCAAAAATTAAATTATCATAAACATGGCTAATACCTAAAGGTACTAGCCAATAGCCATTGTAACTATACAAATGTCATAGATGAACGATTAAGGTAAACTAAACTGTTAAGAATGATACCAAAAACCAAACGCGTATTTAGAGTATAGAAATTACAAGGGTTTCTTATGGATTGAAGGGCGTTGCGAAACCTTCGTGGCTTTTCTTTTCTTCTAAAACTCGAACCTGGTGGTTAATGCCTTCCTCTCAGTCTTCGGTATATTTTTGCACAACTAAAATTCGTATTTAGGGTTTGGTATTTATAAGGCCTGGAATTCGGTCGATACGCCATATTGGATGAGTTTGATACGGCGTATTGGGGTTTCTTAGAGTAGGGACCACGATTATAATATTCTAGAATATTCCAATACTTGATCTTTGATACAACATATAGGGTCTTCTGGATACGACATATTGGTCTTCAAATCATCGTGGTTGCTTGTGAAGTCAAGGCACAGATACGGCATCTTCCTTGCTGGATATGGCGTATTGGATGTCAAAATAGTAGACTTCATGATTTCTTCGTTTAAGCTCCATAATGCGTGCCTTTTAGTTAAACTTCATCAATTGCTTGATATTTACTGCAAATAACCTATAAACAATTAAGTACCAATTCATGCATAATTAATGTAAAACGAGCAATTTAGATGGGATCAATGATGCTATAAAAGTGACATTATTTCATGTCATCAATATCCTTATTGCCTATTGCATGATCCTTGTGTTTTGGTAGTGTTGAGAGATAGTGTAAATCATATTAGACCTTATAGTAGGCCTACCAGTTGAATTAAGGGATAACAAGGTACTAAGGATAGGTTGACAACTATCCTTAGTGTAGCGATTGCTCATATCACCGCCTATAGTATGATAGGCACTTATAAAATTTGGGAAACCCTTCTAGGAGGGTTTGTAGCCAAGAAGTGAGATTATCAGCATTAGACAGGTCTTTAGAATAGTTGGGGGTTAATCACTAAAGTGTGGATACTTAACCTTCGTGGCCAATGGGGAACTAAGATCATAGGATATATACGACAGGTTTCGATGCCGATTCGGGCATGTCAATATTCGAACCACCATATAAAATAAGAACTAGACATTGTACTTGGGATCACAATAATTGAACTTATGATATTTAACTAGTTAAACGTGTTCATCTTCTTAGTTGTTTACCACTATACCAATTCTATTGATTATGATACCAAAAAACCAAACACGTATTTAGAGTATAGAAATTACAAGGGTTTCTTATGGATTAAAGGGCGTTGCGAAACCTTCGTGGCTTTTCTTTTCTTCTAAAACTCGAACCTGGTGGTTAATGCCTTCCTCTCAGTCTTAGGTATATTTTTGCACAACTAAAATTCGTATTTAGGGTTTGGTATTTATAAGGCCTAGAATTCGGTCGATACGCCATATTGGATGAGTTTGATACGGCGTATTGGGGTTTCTTAGAGTAGGGACCACGATTATAATATTCTAGAATATTCCAATACTTGATCTTTGATACAACATATAGGGTCTTCTGGATACGACATATTGGTCTTCAAATCATCGTGGTTGCTTGTGAAGTCAAGGCACAGATACGGCATCTTCCTTGCTGGATATGGCGTATTGGATGTCAAAATAGTAGACTTCATGATTTCTTCGTTTAAGCTCCATAATGCGTGCCTTTTAGTTAAACTTCATCAATTGCTTGATATTTACTGCAAATAACCTATAAACAATTAAGTACCAATTCATGCATAATTAATGTAAAACGAGCAATTTAGATGGGATCAATGATGCTATAAAAGTGACATTATTTCATGTCATCAATATCCTTATTGCCTATTGCATGATCCTTGTGTTTTGGTAGTGTTGAGAGATAGTGTAAATCATATTAGACCTTATAGTAGGCCTACCAGTTGAATGAATTAGGTGATAACAGGTATCTTAGGATAGGTTGAAACTTCCTTAGTGAAGGGATTGCTCATATCACCGCCTATAGTATGATAGGCACTTATAAAATTTGGGAAACCCTTCTAGGAGGGTTTGTAGCCAAGAAGTGAGATTATCAGCATTAGACAGGTCTTTAGAATAGTTGGGGGTTAATCACTAAAGTGTGGATACTTAACCTTCGTGGCCAATGGGGAACTAAGATCATAGGATATATAGGACAGGTTTCGATGCTGATTCGGGACTGTCGATATTAGAACCACCATATAAAATAAGAACTAGACATTGCACTTGAGATCACAATAATTGAACTTATGATATTTAACTAGTTAAACGTGTTCATCTTCTTAGTTGTTTACCACTATACCAATTCTATTGATTAGTAAAACCAATTTAATTCTTGTTATTTGTTTTCTTGCAAATTAATCTTCAAACACTTTTTAAACATGACAACCTTTAAACTCAGATTTTGGGTCGCCCACTTAACTCTTGGGATGACCTCAGATTTACCAATCCTACACTACGCACGCCTGGTTCTCTGTCTGTTAGTGCGTTGTAGACCTAGGGTAAACTAGTTTTATAAATTTAAAACTTGGTAATAATTTAAACAATTAACACACATAAATTTTTGATTGCGTTAAGCTCACGACACTGAAGCTAAACAAAGTTATGTATGCAAATCAATGCAAGTAAGTTTCCCAAATAGGTATCTAACCCGAGACCACCTAAAGTTTCGACATGTGATTGCTCAGTCTCTCATACGAGCAAACCAAAGGTTAGGGATTAAACATGAGAAAATTGGTGTTAAATAAAAAAAACAAAACAAATAGATTAAGTCCTAACAGATAAGAAACAATGTTTCTAGCTACTTCCCGACCATACCCATAAAAAGACATAAATTTGACAACTCATGCTTTTCATGAAAACAACCTTAGTTGATGTTCTCGTAACATCCAACTCTCAATCATCCATAATATACATACTATACAACAATAGTGGCGATATCTACCACTTGATACATGAAAATACATAGTTGGTTTTTATTGCGACCAACTAATTACAATATACAAAAAAACTTTACATCGTTGATTTATAACACGTACCAACGAATAATCGATCATCATAAATAATTGAATCGGTTAAGCTTAGACGAATCGATTATCTCACAAACCTCACTTTTTTGTATTTTTTTGTTTTTTTCAACATAAACTAATAAACTGAATAAAGGTGTATTATTTTACCACTTCACGAACATGATAAATCTGAATAATTATTATCTGATCATACTTGTGAAAGTAGTAACTACATGAGCACTAAGATAAACTACTTTCACATTCTCAATTGCATTGTGCAATTTCCCGACCTAACCATAGATAAAAAATACGCATTGCGACAGGAAATACAATACTTTACACAAAAGGAACTAGCAACCGATTAAGGAATTAATTTAATAGGGTAGGCTAAGGTGTAAGGGTGTAACAAAACATAATTTGGTGTAAGAAAAAAAAGGAATGGCTTAGCAGGTTTTTCCAGGGGTATCTTACTCTAAAAATAAGAGTAAACAAAGGGTTTATACGGGGGTTAACTAACCAGTGTAGTTAGTTAATATCACAATATGTATAGGCTTTTGGGTGTAATCCTAGAAATTTACCGGTTTAGAAAGGTCACTCCATCTATTAAAAATAGTGCTTATTATTGTGGTCTCGAGTAGATATACCAAGCCAAGTTCTAAAGTTTACTATAGTCACCGGCACACTTATATTTTTGTGGAATTTGGGGTAAAAATTAGGAAACGGATAGGGCTAAATTCTTACAATTGGAAATTAGGGTTATGTGTGCGGGTCATGTAACTAATAATTTCCAAAAAATATGCTAAAAAATTTTAAATTTTGATATAAATTAGGCATATTATTTGTAAAAATACAGACAAGTAAGTGTTCTAATTCTCCTACCCTCACTTGAAATATACACCACCCTTGTTGTATAAATATAACATTAAAAACAGGAAATAAAGAATTAGAACAGAAAAAATCCTCGGAGATTTGCTCAGTATGATCCTCCATGTTGAGTATATGAGCAAGGATGTGTGTTGTAAATGCGTCTGAATACCAGCATGACTAAAACACACATAGAATTCCATAAAATAAGCATTCCACCAAATTGATTCAATTGTCCAGTAAGGTTCTTGTATTAATTATAAGAAAACAAACACAATTCTATCTCCAGATAATCGTCGGTTAGAAAACAAAACCTAAAAATTTAAAATTGTACAGGAAGTCGATACGCCGTATCCATATTTCAGGATACGTCGTATTGAGACCTTTAAGAAAAATCATAAGTACAGGTCAGAGGTCGAATACGCTGTATTCATTTAATAAAAACGTTGTATCGACAACTCTGACAATAAAGTTTTTAAAGTGCGGAAAAATAAAGACTTGATAACGTCTAGAAAGTTAATACGCCTTATTCATTGAGGTTGGATACGCCATATTCGCAATCTGGGATGACAGACTTGATAAAAATTAGAAAATACATTCCGGGTTGTCTCCTCGCAAGCACTTTTGTTTACAGAAAAGTTTTTAAGTTAGACTTGCTCCAGCTTCACTCCATCTCATGAATGCTCACGTGTCCACGTGTGATCAATACTTCAATCTGTGCATCCCTTATGTATTCGGGTCCCAAATTCAAGACACCTTTGTAGAAACTTTTAATCTTTTGATACGGGTGTGATATTTCATTCAGCTTGTCATGTGCGCTTACCTTCAATAATGGTCACATCTTGTTACATTGTGCATTAGTTAGGTGCTTAAACCTTAGACGTGATCACGCCATTTAATAAGTCACACCATCGTTACCATTGTAAATGCTAATCATTCCATCAAACCGGCTAGCTTTGATACAGATTTCTCTACAAAATGGTTTTCCAACAATAACAGCACCCATTCCTTCATCACGGTAAACATCCATATTTTCTATAACTGCATAATTAGTCATAACATACTAGTTTCCAACAAAGATAGGTACATCTATAGAAGCTCCAACAACATTTTTCCCTTTATATTCAATTTTATCTTTCATCATTGAATTATAAAACCTTTTAGACATAAGATTGATTGATAAAATTGGGAAAAAATTCACATTCACATGTTCAAAACCTATCATGCATAAAAACTTTAAGTTATAAGCACAATCAATATGGATCTTCCTATCAAGGTCACAAAAACTAGGGTATTCATCAATCCCATTACTTATCTCATTATCTTCATTCCTAGTTTCGACTATATCCTCCATGGGTTCATCATTAACTTCACATTTCTCAATTGTTGGACCTAAGTCTTCTACTTGATTTCTCCTAAGTCTTTTCTTCATAACTATCATTAATCAAGCAATTTAGAAAAGGAATTAACGATTGACTTGGCCTGAAAAACTGTATTCTGTTATGTGGGCTCGATACGGCGTATCAGATGGGATCGATACAGCGTATTGAGGGCGTGTCAGCTTCAACAGTAGTTGAAATCAACTTGACATGATCTCTCGGGTTTGTTTCAGTTGAGCCAGGAAGACTTCTTGATGCTCTCTCTTAAAGCACTTTGCTTATTTGCCTGATTTGAATTTCCAAAGCTTTGATCGAGGCTCTTTGATTCCTAATAGCAGCATCCGTTGTGGCTTGAATTTCCTTGATCATATTAGAGTTTTCATCATGTCTATTTGCAGATTCAGCCATAAATTTGCTTAGCAATTCTTCCATTGTTTTTCTTCGCTCTTGATACAAAGGATTTTCGTTATCTCGTTGGTAGAATCCTAGAGCAGTTGCTCTATATCTTCCTCCTTGGGGGAATGGTACCCCAAATTGAGTGTAATATGCTTCTTCAAATATTTTTCCTTCTTCTTTTAGTTGACAATCCTTAGTGTAGTGCGGTCCACCATATAATTCACAACCAACTTGAGCAGCATACACTCTTTCATTAACTTTCTTAATTTCCCTTCCAAAGTTGTTTAATCAGCTAATCCATCAGAAGTATCAGTACTTCTAGTTCTAGTAAACGTTCCATTATGCCATTTTTGAGAATGATCAGCCATATCTTAGATGACTTTCTTAGCATCAGCAGCCTTCTTAGATGGTATGGCACCCTTGGAATCAAGAATTTGTAGAACAAGATTACTTCCTACATATATATCAAGTAATGTTGAGGGCATCTCAATAACAGTTCCTTGAATCGCTCCCAAGCTTGGTAAAGAGTCTCGTTAGGCTATTGTTGAAAGTTATTAATTTCCTCCATTTTTTTAGCAGTTCAGGCAAGTGGACAATATTTGCTCAAAAATTTCTTCTTAAGAGTTTCCCAAGTATCAATTGAACGAGCTGGGTCATTCCTTAGCCAACGACTTGTAGCTCCAGTAAGCGACATAGGGAAAACTCAAAGCATTATTTGATCTTGAGTAACATCAGGTATATGAAATAAGTCAACAATCTCAAGAACCTTCTCAATGTGTTTGTTAGCATCATCATTATCCGATCCACTAAAAGTATTGTCATGTAATTCCATGAGAAATTGACCCTTCAACTCAAAGTGGGCATTTTCATCAATCTTAGGCCTAGCAATACCCGATCCATAATCCTCTCGGGTCTTCATCATGTATTCCTCCATAGTTGGTTCTGCCATTGCTTCTGTAACTTCATTTTCACTCTGATTCTCGAGATTAGAAAATAAATTGAATTCCGGTAAACTCGAATAGTCAAGACTCAATGTCTTGAAAAGCTTCCTTGTTGAATGAAATACTCTTTTCGGTTCTTCGAAAGGTGTAAGGAGCTTCTTAGTCAAACTCCTGGTCATTCACTCCAGAAACAGAGGATAAACAATTAGTAGGATAGGCTCAGAAAAGAGAAAACACAGATAACTATAAACAAGAACGGAATACGAAAAAAACAATCTGCTATTGTATTAGATGATCGATATGCCGTATTCAATTGACTGGATACACCGTATTGATTTGTTGAACAGAATACGTTATATTGGTTACGAAAGGGAAATACGTCGTATTCAATGTAGTGAATACACCGTATCAGTTGTTTGACCAGTACAGTTACAGAAAAGATAAACAATGCAGAAAAACAAACAAATATGCAACATTATACAATTTAAATTCATCTATCGAGTTAAACAAATAAGATACAAAATTATACAATAAAGTACACTAAACTAAAATACTAATAAACAAGAATTAAACAAACTCACTCCCCGGCAACGACGCAAAAACTTGATGTGTCGTTGTGTGTAGGTAATATTTATTATCAAGTTTTACAATTTATATTTTGCCGACTTTACCTAAAAACAACACTAACGGGAAGCGTACCCGATCAGATGTAGGTTAGTTGGTAAGTAGGGTATCAATTACTAAGAGCGAGTGTTAATACTTAAGTCTACCAGTATTTTAGTTATCTAAATTAGTCCTAATTTATTCTATGTTACACCTAAGTTAAACCTAAAAGTAACATAAATGAGGGGTTTTCAGCATGAGAGACTGGCACGAGTTTTGGTTTACCTAGACTAAGATTGGGCGATTAACACAAACTAGTTAATATTTAGAAGATAGAGAAGCGGTCAAGCCTATTGTAAGGAAAGCGTATTAACCATATTTAATCTAATAAAACGCAGGTTTTAGTTTAAAAGTGCAATGATTGTCTTATCTCGATGTCGATATATCATTCCTAGATTTAGGCGGTACTTTTTCCTAAAACCTAGACATGGCAATTCTGTCAAAATTAACCACATCCGTATAAAGCAATCATGGCTAATTATAATCTATCTTAGGAGACAACATTAGTGAATATTGAAACCTAGCTCATCGAGACTTTACCCATTGATGTTCAGTCATTATATATATGCTGGTAGTCTACTGCCGATAGTGTTCCAAGCAAGGAATCAGAATGTATTTGTAATCCTAATTCACCATTTAGTCTATGATGTGTGCTAAAACACACATCATTTATAACTCGAAAAACAATATTAATTGGACTAAAAACATGAAATATGCTTAATATTATTGAAAATATATTTGGTTTGTGTTTTATCTCGTGTAGGTACTAAGGATTGAAAACGGAGCAAAAACAGGTATTTTTGTGTTTGTTTCGATCAAGAGTACTTATTATTTAAAGTCAAGACGAAGTCGTTAATATTTCTCGAGCATGCCATTGGAAAGAGCACGAAAATACGGTTCCAATGGTGCCTTCATTGCTTATTGGGTCGGCCCGTAACCCATTTATATAGGCCAGGCTAGCTCAAATATTCTTAAGCCCAAACAAAATATCAATCACAGCCCACCAAATTACCCATTACTCAGTCTATTTTGTAAGGGTGATGATTTGCACACTCTAAGAATTGATTGGCACACTCAAATTGTTTGTGTAATGCCTATTTTACCCTTAATATTTGCATACTCCACTAAATGATGTAAGGGCATAAGTGTCAAGACACACACAAATTTGAGTGTGCCAATAAATTTGTGAATTGAGTTATAATGTAAACAACCTCACGTGCTCCCCTAAATAAATCAATCTTCATCATGTGACCTCCCACTATTACATTTCTTGGCCACTACCGAACCGACACATGGCATTTCTATAACACTCTCAATTTAGATTTTTGAAATTAATTGAGAGATGCCAGTAATATGTGAGGGGTGTAATGCATTTTTATTATACATGTGAATGTCCACTTGGCAAATACCCATTGGTGGATCGGGATAAGATTTGATATCAAGCACACGCGGCTCTCTCATATTGGTGGATCGGAGTAAAAGTTTGCTGGCATACGAGGTATCAGCCAATGATTGGCTAAGGACGAAAATGACTATTTTACCCCTCGATCTATAACTCCTATTGGCTGGCTACTTGAAAGGACAAACCTACCCTCAACATACCTTTCTGGCTATAAAATGGAACAAGCAGCAGACGTAATATGTGTTAGATTTAGGACTTATTTTTCACTCATAGCTTATTAGTTTTAGGAGTAGGTTAGATTTAGCTTATTATAGTTTAGGTTTATTTTGTAAAAGCTTAAAAGCTTATTGGATTCAGCTTATTGTAACTCTTGGCTTATTGGAAATTTAATGAAGGTTAATGTTTGGTTGCTTATTCTTTGGCTTATTTTCTTTGGCTCATTCTCTTTTCTTTAACTTTTCTAGCTTATTCTTAAACAAATCTTTTTGCTTATTTGATTGCTTATTGAGATATAGCTTATCGTACGGTTAAGCTTGCTTATAGCTTAATTTGGATTAGCTTATCCCTATAGTTCGGTCCAATAAGCTGTCGAAATAAGTTTTTTACAGCTTATTTTCGTGCAGCTTATTTATAGATTATTTCGGTTTAATTTTTCAACATAGCTTATTTCAAATAAGAGATTTCTAAGAAGATTTATTTCCTTTTAAATTGCTTTCAAAATTTTATAATTTTGATTAGCTTATTTCCTAGTTTTCAAGTGCTTATTTTCTGCTTATGTCCATGGCTTATTTTCGTTTAATAGTTCTAGCTTAAAAAACAATCTTATTTGTCCCAAGTAATTCCCAATTTCGTTTTATACATCTGATGCTAGTTATGTATAAGATTTTTGGCCCAATCTCTTTTTTTGGCCCAAATATAGATTAAATTGGGTTAGGCTTTTGTTTGGGTCACGTATTGTAGAAACAGAAAACTAGAATTTAGAATTTGTAGTATAAATTTGCTTTTCTTTAACAGTTTGTGTTTTGTGTTTCGATTTTGGTACCGGTCATCTCATGAGGCGTGGAGCTTAAGGGTTTAATAAGCTAGATAGAATTTGATTATTTTCTTTAGCTTATTAAATCGGGTGGTTATCGTTTATTTGCGGCTCTTCAATTCGGTCTAATTTTCTATCATTTTTCGATACATTAGTGTAGCTTAGTTTAAAATGTTTAGCTTTGTTTATTTGATCATCATGCATAGCGAGTTGTTTACTTTTATGCTTGTTAAGTAAATTGGTGTTTAATGAATTAGGTGTGGAATTTAATAAGTGATTAGTGATTAATAATTTGCAAAAATTATTTAGTTTAGTGTTTTATCTAGTCGAACGGGCAAAAGCCGTAAGATTAAGTAGGCATTAAATTAGTAATTAATTTCTCGATAAAAAGTTGTTTTTAATATTAAGCCAATGTTTTGAGGAATCGATTTATTAGACATAAATTAGTTCATCATTAAGATCTAAAATTTCACACTTAAGAATCTATTCACTTTTACTTGACAAGCATATTTTTCTTTATATCTTTCATCTTATTTTACTTGCTTTGTTATGTTTAGTAAGTAGTTCATTTGTGCTTGCTAAGTGATTAGGGGTTCGAAATTAAGTGTGGATTGTAAAAAGTTTGTTAATTAATAATCTTTGATTATTTATTTGTAGGTTGAATGTTTTATAGGGCAAAATTCAGAAAATAGTCAAACTACACATCTAGTCATTAATACTATCTTTTTAAGAGATTTTTGTCAAAATAAACAAACGTTGTGAGATAATTATCTTTTCAAAGAAAATTAATTTGTTAAGTAAAACTTTAATTCACACTTGAGGAACTTTTCACGTCACTTAGCAAGCATGTTCATCTTATATCTCTTCTAGATCATTTTAGCTTAATCCTAGTAGTATAATTGTTAGTATAATTTTTAGCATCTTTAATTAGTTTATATCTAGTTTAAAACCAAAACCAAAAATATTCGACATTCAAGCATCAAACAAAATGCTTTCATGAATTTCAAATTCATCTCTCGCCATGGATACGACACCCGGAAGATTGATTATTACTTTTCCTAAACTAACTTTCATATCTAACGGGAAATACTATATATTATTACGACACGCGTTTGACGTTTATCAAAATGGCGCCGTTGCCGGGGAGAGGTGTACCGATCTACACGTGGTGTTTGAAGTAGTTCTGAAAGATCCTTTTTTTTTTTTTTTTTTCGGAAAGTTTTATTTTCTTATTATTATTATTATTATTATTATTATTATTATTTTATATATATATTATATATATTTATTATATATATATATATATTTTTAAAAAATCAAAAATATTTTCCTAATTCTATTTTTTTTTCTGTGATATATATATTATTATATTATATATTTTATTTATATATATATATATATATATACTATATATATATATATATATATATATATATATATATTATATATATATATTGTCTATGAGACTAATCCTGGTAATAATTATGACTTTCCTTGTTTTGACCAACCTCCACAGTACCATATTGACCAGTCACCCCCTCAGGAGTTAGATTCTTATAGTCATTCTACCGTTTAATTCTTTATCCGCTATGTCTATCCGAGAGCTACAAGAGCAAGTTGATGCACTTGCTCAAGCGGTGAAGCAATATTGTTCTAATCGTAGTTGCTCATGTTGCGAGGGTCCTCATAATGGTGGAAATTGTCCTAATTTCTTTAACCAGCCCCCGCAACATCGGATGGAGACATACTCGTGTGAGCATTGTGGAGGAATCCCTCACCCGAGCTTTGATTGTCAGACAGGGAACACACCTGTCTTTGATCAGGGTCCCTGTTACAATCAAGACTTTAGTTTTAACTAACCTCCATTCTATTCTCCGAGTCAGCCACAACAATTTGACTGTTGTGAGTTATGTGGAGGTCCACATTTTAGTAATGATTACCAAGCAGGGTACATGCCCTTCTTTGATCAAGGTCCTTGCTATAATTAAAATTTTAGTGATGACCAACCTCCATTTTATTCTTCGTTTCAGAAACAACAGTTTGACTGTTGTGAGGTATGTGGAGGTCCTCATTATAGCTCTGATTGTCAAACCAGGAACCAGCTTGTTTATGAGCCTAATCTCGGTAACAATTATGAATTTCCTTGTTTTGACCAACCTCCACAGTACCATATTGACCAGTTACCCCCTCAGGATTTGGTTTTTGATAGTCTTATGCATACATGCAAGGAAAATAACCGCATTTTGGAGGAAATTCTTAGAACTTAAATGCCCGATTCCCTTGTTGTTCTAAAAGAACCTGAGGGGAGTGAAAATTACGCGGAGGTGACTTATGACAAGGAGTAATGTTTAAGTGATCATTATATCGCTCCTGCCACACCTCATGCATACACACCTTCTCTGCCGTTCTTAGCTACCATGGAACCTGCAGACACCTTCTTAATGGAGGGTGAGGTTATTAGCACTACTCTCGAAAGGGAAAATGACGAATTTATAAAGTCTAGTGTTGATGATCATGATCCAATCCCAAGGGAGTCGGAGGTGACCTCGGTTTATGATGATTTAAAGTGTGATATGCCTGTTAATACACCTTTGCCCACCACTAATGTTAGGGAAGAAAATTTTGATATCAATTTGCCTCTAGGAGAATATGTAGTTGACTTTTTGATGGAAAACGAGGATGTAGCTGGCTTGCCTAGGCATTTGGTTAAGTATCTTTTTAATTATTTACTCAAAAATCTGAGTTTGACCAAAGTAATGTCTGATGAGCCTTTAGGAGATGATTCAAAATCTATATCTTATGATGTGACTTTCTTAAACCCTCTCTTTGACTTTAATGATGATTCTACCTTATGTTATGATAATCTACTCTTTGATGAGGAGTTTGAGGATATTAGTAGTCTCGACCCCCCTGAGTCGACTCTAGTTATTGATGAGTCTTCTTTGCTAGTCACACCACTTCCCGATCCTAAGAAGATTTGTTTAAGGGAAGTAGAAATATTTGATCTATTTCTCTCCCTGACACAGTCGAGGGGAACGACGAGGGTGATGGAGACTCCTTCTTTTAGATATCATCTTATGCCATCACCCCGTCCTGCTGCATACTCACCTAAGGAGTTGATGTATCGCTTTTACCATCCTCTCCTCACATCTGGTGATGGATTTGACCATGGACCTAAAATGAAGTAATAGTAGAGTAAAGCTAGAGACTCGAACAAAAACAAGCGCTTCTCGAGAGGCAACCCGTGTTCTCTTTCTCTTTCTATTTTTCTTAGTAGTATAATATTATATTAGTTTAGTATTAATAATGAATAATTGGGTTGTATTTTTAGCCTAAGTGTGGGGGTGTACTTCTATCCTTGTTGTGTTTCGTGGTTATTTGTTTTTGCTTGCAGGACTCCCTATGATCTTGAAGACCTTCGTGCTTGTTTTCAATCCTCCAATCACGCGGTCTCCGATTACTCGACGACGAGCTCAACCACGACCTATAATTTATGTCGTTCAATTATTACATCGTAAGATACGATCGGATAGTGCGCGCATTGCAACTTTCAAAAATAGTATACATTATACATTACACATGAGAATGAGAAATCCACTTGGCGCGTTTTTTTTCCTAAATCTTAAATCCAACTTAATTGAGCACAGATCAATCTTTATATTTATATTTACTCATCGCTTAATCGAAAACTTTCTATTTTTAGAAACTTTCTATTTTAGAAAGTTACTATTTTCGAAAAGTTACCATTTTTAGTAAGTCTCGTCTTCTAATTATATTTATAATTTATTTAGTTATTTCGTTTTTTCGAAACATTCGGCAATTCAATTTGATTATTTTTTACTCTTTACCGTTATTTTACTTGAATATTCAAAAAGTTACTATATTTTAGAATCTACTTTTTTCATATACCAATTGTTTAAGTTTAAAATATATTACTCGTAGTAATATTTAGCGTTTTATAATTTTTTTTATAACATCCACAAGTTTTAGTATTACCCGTTGACTTTCAAAAGTCAACGTTAGACTTTTACTTTTTTATACATATTTATAACTAAATCTGACCCTCTCCAAACGACCAATTATATCACATTTTCACGACTCGGACTCAAAAGAGATGTTATATAAAACGACATTCCGGACAACTTTTTTAGTTTTAGCCGACCGGGCGACCCGAAAAACTCGACGAAGGAAAATACCAAATGCCCCTGCAAATTAGTTTCGTGCAGAGAAAGAAGGAGAGAAAAGAAACTAAGAATTTTTAATTAAATCACAGATTTGACCCGTTATTACTCCGATTTTTAAAACTAGAGAGCCCTCGATGGCCAGAGTTAAAACAATCTTTCGAGCAACTTTCGTGTTCGCTGGAAGGCAGAAACGGAACTCGGAAAGTGCCTCAAACGAGCGTTTATTTCATGACATACAACTCTAAAAATTTTTCTACAATTGCCTTGAATTTTACACTTCTTTAAAATATATATCTCGTTTTAGCTCTAATTTATTCGTTATTAAGAGTTAGAAGCTCCGTTTTATGTCAAAACGATCGTCTAAATAGCTTTATCTTTTTCAATCCAAATCAGATTTCCTCCTCTCGCTTGACCCTCGTTTTCCGTTTGCCAAAGTTTCTGCACAAAAATATTCCTATTTACTAACGCGCAAATCTTAATTTTTGGAAACCTAAAAACCCACTCACGGGGCATATCTACAATGGCCCTTTAATTCATATTTACTCGTCAATCTTTTGCATCAACTAACTAAACGGCGCAAGATCTTATCGATTTCATGCACATGACAACGGACTAATTCATTCAATAATGGAAATGAATGAACAAACAAAATAATAAGAGTGCTTACAATGCTATAACAAGCAAGGTCGGACTCGATAAATGATCACACTTGTCCCTTTGTTCCTTTTGTCGTGACTTCGAACCCAAAACCCAAACCGAAACCGAACCAAATCAATCCAAACTAAACTTAATTATTATTCCAACAATGACACACACTTTGTGTGTGTCTTCTCTTTCGTTCGAACCTCAAACCGAACCCAATGCCCTCTATTTTTCAATTCAAATCTCCCACAATCTTCTTGTAATATTTCCCACTAAATCCCACTATTTTTACTTGAACCAAAACAACCTTATTTCGAATAAATCCAAAACTTGTTCAAACCTTATTGCCTGTCACCTTTTCTTTCTTGGATGATTATAAATAAGCTTTCTAAACAATATGGAGTGACTAGAAAAATCAAAACACCAAAGGTGTGTTTGTTTGTTGCTCGTTCGAACACTAAGAAGAAGAAGGAAGAGAGGGATGAAAACAAGCCTTAAAACTTTGATTTCTTGGTTTAATCCAAACTACTTTTGAGTGATGTTTGTATAGGTGTAAGTGATCAACACTTGAAAAATGAATTTGTATGAGTGTTTGTATGTGTGGCCGGTTAGAGAGAACAAAAGGAAGAAGGAAACCCAAATGTTTAGACTAGGTTTTTCAATTTGTTAGTGTAGTGTAGACTTATAATCTTGGAAGTCACAAGTAAGACATAATCATTGTCTTGAAACTTAAAATGGATTGAGTGTGGGAAGAGCCCATAGCAGGCGGCTAGTGGCTAGGGGGAAGAGAAGGCATGCAAAAATTTTATAAATTTTATTTACTTGTATTTCATTTGTAAACCATTTTAATTAAAATGTAAACTTGTGCACCATTACATAAAAACGTAAATGTTATACGCGAGTTCGGCCGAAGTCAAGGAACAAAGACGACAAGGTAGCAAAAGAAAATTTTATAATCACAAAATAATAACGAGACACGTCGTAAACTTTTACGATGCTTTTAAAACAATAATAAACGCGCGGTCAAATCGGTGACTCTCGAAACGTCAAAAAATAAAATTTTCAGAATTGCCATTCGTAATAAAAATACCGAAAATAATTATTTACGGCAAATATAAAATTTTAAATGTCGACGGTCGTTCACATGAATTATAAACATTAATTACCACGCCGTTTCGAATTCGCTCGATCGTCTTATTGTCGTGAAAACTGGGTTGTTACAATTCCACCCACCTTAAGGGAGTGTCGTCCTGGTGCTCATCCTTTCTTACTTGTCTTGATTTCTCTTATGGTGAGACAGTTTCCTTACGATTGGACGGTCTCAAGTGCTCAAACGCAAAAATCACTCGATATAATACTCGTCTTAACTATTCCGGACGGAAAGTCAACAAAACAATTGATAATTCATATTAACAAAATCAAAATATAATTGTAACTGCTCTTAATATAAGAGACAAAATACGTCATTAAACATATCCGGGAAAACATAAATCGTGTCGTTTTTAAACGAAGGACTTTAAACGAAAGATCAGCCCAAATCATATTTGGTGATCATTTCAAACTATAAACAAAAACGCACACCGCTATACAAAACTAAGTATACGTTACTAACTAAAATCAAAACATACGTCAATAATCAAAACCAACTATATATATATATTATATATATACTTTATATTATATATATATATATATATATATATATATATATATATATGTGTGTGTGTGTGTGTGTGTACGTCATCATCCAAAACCAAAATACTCATCAATTTCCAAAAACCAAAATACACATGTCGCCCTTCCGGTCTCATTTAATAATGCCTTACCGGTTGCGAAAAGTATTCCGGAGTACATATGACCCCGTCAAACGCATTATAGCACTAACATATTCAATTAAGCACACATTCGCCTATTAGTCACTTTAAAATGACCCTATGTCTCTACCTAGATTATCATCACGCTTTGCAATAGTCATGCATGCTTTCTATAAGTTTTAGCAAAAATATACGTGCTTACTTATAAGGAAGCCTTAGCAATGGCCATGCTCATTACGCGGGGCCATACTCAACCGATTAGATTGCTCATTATACCTGGCTTGCCGGATGGTCAGGCCCCTTGGTAATGATCTCGACTAATTCACGGTTAGTTTTTATCCAACCATAGTCATGCTCGTGGGTTAACAAGCCACAACCGACAATGGTCTACCAGGCTTACGTGCCTCTCAAGTGAATCCTTCATCTACCTTTGGGTAAGTATACCCATTCACTCACGTCTTAAGCCGTATCATGGCAAAACAAAAGCGACCTATACGCTTGTTACCATTCAAGAGCACATAGCACATAAGACACATAGAGCACATAATTCGGTGGCGATAATTCCGTTAGGAAAACACATATTGTCGAAATACAAATTAAAAACAATCAAGGAAACAATTGAGCATCATAGGCTCGTTGCTCGTCTGACGAAAAATAAAATAAAAATTCCAACGTTTATGCACCGCGACTAACATAGTCGACTCGGTCCTAACATACGCCTCATAAATCCTAGTTACCCAACTAATCAATGTCGAGATAACTTCACACATTCCTATTTTTGATACGGTTGGCTTATGGCGTTAGTACTTTGATCGTTCCTTCAGTATGGAATGGATGTGTTGCCATTCGTCTGGAATCTCCAATCTTTTCTCTCTCTTCATACGCACACAATCGTTACGTCAAGAGTAGGTATTCATAACCTTAAGTCATGGTGTCGTTAGTCGACCTTTTTCTAATCCTTGACGACATAGGGTATACTTACAACTATTACTACCACTCTCATTCCATTTTGCGGGAAGAAGTCTTATTCACGACCTACAGTTGATTCATTAAAGGTTCCATGCATCCCAAAGGTAGGAGAAGTATCTCCATTTCCTCACTGTTTAACCTCAGGACTCCTAACCTATCTCGGCTTTCCACCCACATTAGGGATCTTTACTTTCCTCCCAGATGATTACTTCTAGTGTCGGTATCTGGTTTCTCCCTTGGTAGCTCAATTCTAACCATTGCTTAATAGCACCAACCGATCTACATTTGGTCTTGATCGTCTTCATAACAATCGCCGATCTTCATTACCATGAACTAGACTTTACTCTTTTCTAGACACACTCGTTCCGAACAATACCGTAGGTATTTCCTCTTTAGGATGACTCGGTCATAACGAATCGCATGCGACTCTCTTCATGCAGTCACTAGGAGTAGGGTTACTTGCATAAGATTCGTAGCAGGGTAAAAATATTTTTTCCTTCCGAGAGCTTGACCCAAACATTTATCCTAATTACCAAGCGTTTTGAGGGTGATGATTTACCCGACATAGCGTGGTTTTTCCTAAATTATGCATAGTTGATCAAGTTATGCATAATTGAGGACCAAACGACATCATGTCCATCCTCGTCAAAACGTTCCTTTTTCATACGCTACATGCGTAAGTTATTTAAAAAAATGTTCAAAGAGCAAAAATTTTGTTATTTCAAAAAGAAAGAAGAGTAACGTGCACCATCTCCGCTTCCCTATTATTTTAAAAGGAAGTTTATTTAATAACATATTATTTATTATATTTAATTTTTTTTATAAAGAAGGTTTATTTGACACCATATGGCCAGTTTATGAAATTTGAAAACACCTTTTTTCATTGTCTACACAAACCGTTTATACGACAAAATCAGCGTGATTCACGCAATGACATTTGTTCAACACACAAACTCGTTATTGCAACTCACAGTTTTTACAAAAATTATCAATTACTCAAAGCATCGTAAATTAGTTGGTCAATGGTCACAGCAAGTTTCAAAAATAATACCCACTCATGGATAATGCAAGCAAGTATCGTACACGTGCGAAAGATCCACCAACCGAAATCATTCCACACTCGTGGTTAAGTCAATCTAGTAACAGGGCTACCCAAAACATCAAAATCACAATCAAACAAAATCATAATCATATGATAATTTAGTCTTATAAACCTTATATAATAACAATGCTGAGGGTAGTAGACGTACAACCAAAAATCCCCTAAAAGTTACAATCTCTGGTTCCAAGACCGATACATCCCATCATGATGATTCTAAGTTTCTAATACAGAAATCCTAACATATCTGAACGGCTGCGGTGTTTACAAAAACAAAATACACCCGGCAGCATGACCTCACTAACTGGCACTAGCAGTTTAGTGGCTATACAAATGGTCATAAATCATAATCTAAAAAAAATCAAAATTATAATACTAACAGAACTAACGAGGTCTGGGGGTTCTTCTCTACAACATTCGCAGTCACCTATCCATCCCCAAAATGCACTGCATCAATGTGCTCTCACGGCTGCTCATCTCCGAGACATAAGTCTGTTAGCTGTTGAATACGTTGTGTCTCTCTGCATGCACAACTTCCTGCAAAGCCTTGCACATGTGAGTCAATCCAACAATCACCTCATCTCTTTGGGTCGCAGTCTGCTGACCCTGCTCCACCTGAGCACCAACCTGCTCCCATCAGTTTACAGCATGAACATCTGGGACGCCATCACCTGCACATGTCCCTCAATAGCAAAAACCCTCGGGCCAATATCCTCGATAGTAACACCAGCTGTACTCAGCCATCACTCTCCTGGTATCACTTTCTTCACAAGAATGTCCATGTTCGTACTCGGGGTTTAACTCAATGCGGAAGTAAAGTCCTCGATCACTGATGGAGGTATGAGAAGTCCAGGTGTTGGGAGGGGAAAAGATGGTCCCTCAGCAGCCATAGTGGATGGACCTCCAACCTCGTAGATGCTCGGTGGCTGCACCGCTGGCATCGGAGGTGGTTGTGACGGAAGCCATCTGAGCCACTCTTTGTTCACCTTCCCATACTCATCCTATCAAAAATCCCTCGAGGAATCATCCTCAAAAATCGTCTATCGACCAGACAGCTTCGGCAATGCTCCTCATCCAATATAACTATGGAGCTACCACCTGCTCCCGCTTGACTATCGGCTCAGGAACCTTAACACCTAACTCACCCCAACTAAAAACTCAACATTTCACCATAAATAATCTATCCACTATCGGGCCACATGGCTCAGTCTGGCTACAACTCCCAAGCTTTTCTAAAAGTAAAGGCACTTCTGCCTCGATCTACCCGTTGTTGTTGTTCGGGTTACCATCATACCCTGGTAGCGGTCCGGGCGCGAAGAAATCGTAAGTTGGATGCGGCTCTGGCTCATTTACAGGAAAGTCAGACACACGTCACGAGTCCGGCGTCAAAGGTTCGTCAATGATACATACAAAGAATTCCTATTTAGTAACCATCATACATATTTAATCATATGTAAAAATTATACTCATCACATATTAGGAAGGTTTCTTTGGGGGTTTTTTTTTATTGCATTAAATGCATAATGAAATTACAAATCTTTTTTCGCGAGATGAGATATTGAATTTATATCAATATTTATATATATATAACCATACATCATAGAACGGATGTCGTATATATACTTATATAATCATTACTTATATCAAGTGTATCCCACTTGTTACGCACATAATATGCAATCAAATATACCACATAAAGCTTCTAAGGATCAGGAACAACACGCGTGTGGATATCGGACAACGGTGAAAGACTCGTGAAATCTTTTCGAAAACAGTTGTAGTCCAAGTTTCGTTAAACGACTTAGTTCACTACAACTCGTGCTCTGGTAAGACTCTGTAACACCCCCAAACTACGATACGCGTCGGAATACAACATTTGGGCGTGTCTACTTTTTCATAATAAGTGCTTACGAGTCCCAGTAAATCGTTCAAAGATACGTTATAAAAAACACAAATTTCATTCATTAGAAAGCTCAGAGTAGTTACTAGGTCCCTAATACCAAACGTTAAAAATTTATTTCAAAAAGTCATAACACGATTTGGTTTCCAAAACATTTTTTTTTAATTTATGACACTGCTTCACCAAGACACCATCCTTGATATCCGCGTTCCATCCCGTCCAGCCATCGACAACATTTAACCTGAGATACATGCTTAAAAACTTCAACAAAACGTTGAGTGAATTCATAGAGTTGCAATACCCAGTTGACGATTTTTGGCTGCTCAACAAAACATATAAAATTGCTTTGTTAGACAAGTTATTTATAAATAATGAATTCTCAAACTAATGAAGCCCGTGTACCGAAACTTAACACTATTCATCGTAGGACGAATATATTGACCGGGAAGTATGCCAATTCCCTAATACTAACCACAAATGTCCATTCAGGGTGCTCACCTACGGATTTCAAACCTGGACTGGGCTTCTTATTTTTTTTGTCAAACCCAATAGATCTATTTAATGCATTAGCGTTCACTTGCAACTAGGCAACTAACGGTCACACAGTAAAAGGCATATACTCAATAGTCAATGGAATCATATTTAGTATCAAAACATATTGCGTTCTCATTTTCATAAAACAGTAAGTATCCCCCTCGCGGGTTTAAAAACATATAAAACATTCAAAATAAGACGAGGTTAATGAACTCACCTTGATCGAAGCCGAATATTAAATAAACCGATACAAACACGAAACTACTCGACGCGAGCTCAATAAAACGAACCTATATTTAGGTCGTTCAATTATTACTTCATTAAGATACGATCGGATAGTGCGCGCATTGCAACTATCAAAAATAATTTACATATACATAATCATGTGATGAGAAATTCCACTTGCGCACGTCCTAAATCTGTAACTCCACTTAATTGAGGCATACGAACATTTCTTTTATTTATATTATATATCGCTTAATCGAAAACTTTCTATTTTAGGAATCTTTCTATTTTTAGAAAGTTACTATTTTCGGAAAGTTACCATTTTTAGTAAGTCCCGTCTTCTAATTATATTTATAATAGTATTTAGTTATCTCATCAAACCTTCGACATTCAATTTGATTATTATTTACTCATACCGAGATTATACTCGAATATTCAAAAAGTTACTATATTTAGAATCTACGTTGTTCATAACAATTGTTAAGTTTAAAATATCTTACTCTTAGTAATAATAACGTTTAATTTCTTTTATAACATCTGACAAGTTTAGTATTAACCCGTTGACTTTCAAAAGTCAACGTTAGACTTTGTCTTTTTTTATACATATTTATAACTAAATCTGACCGTATCCCAATACCGACCCATTATATACATTCTTCACGAACTGGGAACTCAAAAGAGATTTTATGTAAAACGACATTCCGGACAACCTTTTAGTTTTAGCCGAGACCCGAAACTCGACAAAAAATGACCAAAATGCCCCTGCAAGTTTCTGCAGGAACTAAGACATTTTTAATTAAATCGCAGATTTTGACCTTGGGTTTTGACTCGTTATTACTCGATTTTAAAACTAGCGAGCCTCGCGGCAAAGTAAAACATCATTCCGAGCAACTTTCGTGTTTCGCCGGAAGGCCGAAACGGACTCGAAAGTGCTCAAAACGAGCGTTTATTTTCCTGACAGCAACTAAAATTTTCCACAAATGCTGAAATTTTACACTTAAAATATATATCTCGTTTTAGCTCTAGTTTCTTCGTTATTAGGAGTTAGAGCTCCATTTTATGTCAAAATGATCGCCTAAGAAAACTTTATCATTTTTTCCAATCCAAAATCAGATTTCATAAAATCTCGACCCTCGTTTTTCGTGCCAAAGTTTCTGCACAAAATATACCTATTTCCTAACGCGCCAAAACTCATTTTTGACCCAAAAACCCACTCACGGCGCATCTAAAATGGCCTATATCTTATATTTAACTCGCTCAATCACTTTATAGCATCAACTAACTAAACGGCGCAAGATTACTTCCCCTTTTCTTATCTTTTTTTTTCTCCTTTATTTATTTCTCCCTTACTTTCACGCTTCTCCCGTATTAATCGTGACCGGGTGTTGGGTGATTTCCATCACATGCAATGACTAATATCATTCAATAAACAAAAATGAACAAAACAAAAATAAAGAAAGTACTTACTTGCTATAACAAGCAAGATCGGACTCGATAAATGGTCACACTTGTCCCTTTGTTCCTTTTGTCGTGACTTCGAACCCAAAACCCAAACCGAAACCGAACCAAATCAAACCCAAATCAATCTAAACTAAACTTAATTATTATTCCAACAATGACACACAATTGTGTGTGTAGTCTCTTTCGTTTTTCGAACCTCAAACGAACAAAAATGACCCTCTATTTTTTCAATTAAATATCTCCACCATCTTTCTTGTTATAATTTCCCACTAAATCTTACTATTTTTACTTGAACCAAAACAACCTTATTTTTAATAAATCCAAAACTTATTTAAACCTTATTGCATGTCACGTTTTCTTTCTTGGATGATTATAAATAAGCTTTCTAAACAATATGAAGTGACTAGAAAAATCAAAACACCAAAGGTGTGGTTTGTTTTGTGGCTCTCGTTCGAACACAAGAAGAAGAGAGGAGGAAGAAAAACAAGCTAAAAACTTGATTCTGGTTAATCCAACACTATTTTGAGTGATGTCTTGTATAGGTGTATAGTAATGTAAGTGATCAAAACTTGAAGAAAAATGATTTTGTATGAGTGTTTGTATGAGTGGGCCGGTTAGAGAGAGAAAAAGAAGAAGGATACACCAAATGTTTAGACTAGAGTGTTTTATCATTGTGTGTGTGTTAGACTTATAATTTGGGAAGTCACAAGTAATACATAATCATTGTCTTGAAATTTAAAAGGATTGGTGTGGGGAAGAGCCATAGCACGGCGGGCTAGTGGCTAGAGGGGGGGGAGGAAAGAGAAGCATGCAAAAATTTTATAAATTTTTATTACTTGATATTTCATTTTGTAAACCATTTTAATTAAAAATGTAATCCTTGTGCACCATTACATTTAATAAAAACGTAAATGTTATAGCGGAGTTTGTTCGGCCGAAGTCAAGGAACAAAGACGACAAGGTAGCAAAAGAAAATTTTATAATCACAAAAATAATAACGAGACACGTCGTAAACTTTTACGATGCTTAAAACGATTAACGAACGCGCGGTCAAACGGTGACTCGCGAAACGTCAAAAATAAAAATTTCAAATTTCCGTTCGTAATAAAATACGAAAATAATTATTTACGACAAATAAAAATTTAAATGTCGAAGTTCGTTCACACGAATTTATAAAATAATAATCACAACATCGAATTCGCGATCGTCATACATGTCGTGAAACTCAGGTTGTTACAGAGACCGGACACTCTTCTTTCTCAAATTGATGATTCTTTTCCTGAATATGAAACATTTTGCTTTAATATCGAAGAGAAGAGTAGTGGCAGTACCACTACTCATTCTGATTATTCTCTTCCGGATTATGATGCATTCTATTTTGATGACGATCATATTGAAGAGAAGAGTAGTGGCAGTACCACTACTCATTCTGATTTTTCTCTTCCTGAATATGATTCATTTATCTTTGATCTTTTGATTGATCCATTTCCTCCTGCCGATAGGAGTGTTTCTCATCATGAGGAGTTCGCCGATGAACTCGCTCACATCATATCTCCACCGGAGTATGACCGTTTTTACTTTGATCTTGAGATCGTTCCAGGAGAGTTTACTAGAGTGTTGAAGGAAAATATATCTAGAACATCAACTAAGGATTTTATAATTCATGAGCTTAATGATTTTTCTCTCCTATTATCCGATTGTGACTCCCCTCTTTCTAAGGAATTTTCCGAGATTGACCTTCTAGTCTTCAATTTCCCTTGGAAATGACAAGAATAATTTTTGATCCGGGAAATATTCATTATCAAAGGAGTCCAATCTAAGAGATTTCATATTTTTCCACTGGACGATTTTCCTACTATCTCATTCGTCAGTGATTCTCTTCTCTTGATTGATCCTTCTAAGATCGACACTTTTCTTTCATTTCCTTCCGAAAATGAAGACAAAGTTTTCGATCTCGGGATCCTCCTAAACAATAGAATTTTCTCTTTCACGAGAAAATCTTCACATCTTCTGATTAATAATTTTATGATCGATAACTGTCATATTTTGAGTGAAATTTCTTTGAAGAGCGTATGTTCCATCAGTTTTCACCGCAAGGACAAAGAAATTCAGGGAGAGTCAAGCTAGAGACTCGCACAAAAACAATCGCTTCTCGAGAGGCAACCCGTGTCTTTTCTTCTTTCTATTTTCTTAATAAATAAGTGAGTGAATATATTGCCCCAGTGTAGGAGTGTGCTTCTTTCTATGGTTTGTGGTACCATTTTTGCTTGCAGGATTCCCTAAAATCGTGAAGACCTGTGCTTGTTTTCAATCCTCTAATCACCCGGTCTTTGATCTTCTGCTTATTTTGGAATCCTCAATCCTGATCATGTATATTATTGTGTTTCCCCTTTCACACTTGGAATTTTTTTGGCATTTTGCTTTTCATTCCTAAGTGTGGGTCTTAAAAACCTGACATTTTTGAACATTGAGGCCAATGTTCGATTCTAAGTGTGTGTGGGATTTCCGCCGAAATATGATCTTACATGTGTCTGTCTGTGTCCCACGCAACCCCGTTTTAATTAATTTTTTGTCTTATTGTAAGCTAAAAAATCTCTTAGTTACTGTTAGATATGTGAATAAGTAGGCCCGTAGAACTTAGGATATTTTGACTTGACCGAGTTTTGCACTCTAGCTGTCCCCTTAGCTTTCGAGACTAAACGTTTGCTTAACTTTAAAATTTTACAAAGAACAAAAAATGATAGAGTTAAATATAAGTTAGATGCTAAGCGTGGAGTAGTTGGATCTCTTTAGAGCTCATAGAGGTTAATTGTGGCTTTTTTTCTCCCACCAGCTGAATAAACGTTATATAATTGTTAAATAAATAAAGTTACTTTGGTTTTTGCGATTCTTAGTTTAGACCCCTTCGTAGAGATCCCTTCTAGTGAAAGTAAGGTACACATCGAGGTTTTCTCAGTGTTGTGGGGAAATAGGCTACCGATTCCTGACGGCTCGCTACCATTGTCTAGGTAGTTAAAAGACCACAAGACTTGAAATTTGGCTATAATAATAATAATGTAATAAACTGAAGCCGAAATAAGACCACTGCATTTTGTCGGTTAGGATGCCCGATGTTGCATTCGTTTAAAGGGTGGAGGTAATAATGATAATAAGAACTGTGGGCTGATAAAAGATTATTGGACCATGGTCGGCTCGCATACCGATGTGACAGTTTTCAAAAGAAGGCCCATAGTAAGTATAATAAATCCGAGACTGATAAAAGTTTACAGGATAATGGTCGGCTCGCATACCGATGTGGTAGTTTTCAAAAAGGTCGAGGATCTCCTATTCGAAATAAGACTCCTAGACCATGGTCGGCTCGCATACCGATGTGGCAGTTGTTTAAAGGACTGATGGATAATAATGTTGCAATAATAATAATAAAACCAAATTTCAACTCCGAGGTTATCTAAATAAAGCCTCCGTCTCTGGACTCGTAGTTGAGTTGTTTCGGATGAAATAAAAAGGATAACCCCTAAATCATGCGAAATTAGAACCTTAATGTGGACCTTATTCTCACCATATCGTCTCTTTAGGAAAGGATTTCAAACTAATTATGGTCTAAACGGGGTTCACTTTATATTAATAAGGACATAATTTATTTGTCATCAATAATAATAATAAAATACTTAGAGGATTTAGTAATAAGGGAGCGAAAAGTAGCTATGCATACACAATTAGCAATTATGAGTAGTGTTAGCATCTAATCTTATATTTTACAGTGATTTCGTTTTAAGCTTAGTTTGGGGATTGTGAAAATTCGGGGATGAGGAACTCCAGTTTTTAAAGCCTATTTTAAAATTTTATCTTAGTTTTTATCTATTAATGAATAAGTGGTTAAAACGAGGGCGCTTTCGAAATAAATGATTTTTGAACCTTCTTAATGGACCTTTTCTAGTTCTTGTTTGATTGTGAGGGGTTATAAGTTAAGCGGGGTTAAATTATTTCTTTTCGGGCGTGTTTTATAAACATTGCGTGTGGGACCAGTAATGGCTTAGTGTGGGGGAATTTGATATGTGCTAAAACACACATCATTTATAACCCGGAAAACACTATTAATTAGACTAAAAACATGAAATATGCTTAATATTATTGCAAATATGTTTGGTTTGTGTTTTTATGTCTTGCATGTACTAACGATTGAAAACGGAGCAAAAACGGGTATTTTCAGGTTTGTTTCGATCAAGAGTACTTATTATTTGAAGTCAAGACGAAGTCGTTAATATTTCCCGAGCATGCCATTGGGAAGAGCACGAAAATACGGTTCCAACGATGCCTGCATTGCTTATTGGGCCGGCCCGTAACCTATTTATATAGGCTGGGCCAGCCCAAATATTCTTAAGCCCAAACAAAATATCAATCACAGCCCACCAAATTACCCATTACCCGGCTCTTTTTGTAACTTGTAAATAGAAATGAGAACAAAATTTGTGAATTGAGTTGTAACGAGTCAGAAAATGACCCGCGCGTTGCGACGGGGGCTACATGTTATTTAGACCCAAAAGGAGCAATTTTCCTCCTGCCCATTTACTCTAGAATAATATTTTTAAGAGGTTCTGTAGATGACAAAACATTAGACATAAAGTAAAAGTTGACATAAGAAAAGAAATGATAATATATCAGTATTGGAACCTCACATCCTTTTAACCTTGAAAAAACTTCACATCCTTTTCCAAATACCTATAAAAACATCATTCTAATTTGTATTTTCGTTTGCCTAATCGTAAACTGCTAACTATTGAAATGGGCAGTACTTTTATAAGAAATGATGGTGCTTCAAAATAGATTGTATGTGTAACACCCTCAAATCTGAGTATGCAGCGGAATGTTGAATATCCGAAGGCGTTACATTATTAGGTCAATAGCACAAGATCAGAGAACGACTACTAACGTGTCGTTTGAAAAAGATACATTGGATTAACAAAATACTTGTTTGTTACATAAGCTCATGGCTTCAAATGGTTCAACAAAGTAGATAAAGATTTCGGTTTATAACAATTGTCCCCTAAGTGTAATAAGACCCCAAATCTTAAGTGTTGACTCTTCAATTATTGACTCCCAATGTATCATTGCACCTCGTGCCTTATTGACCTGAAAAACATGCTTAAAACGTCAACATAAAGTTGGTGAATTCATAGGTTTATGTAAATCAATGGTAGGACCGCAAGATTTCCAAGTGTATGATTAAGCAACAGATGCAAACATCATAAAAAGTAATTACGTTTCCTAAGCTCATGACACCGAGGCTCGACGTATATGAATGCAATTATAAATTGCCAACTGGTGTCCGTGAATGATGTGCTAACCCTGCAACATCCCAAATTCGACATGGTATGCGTTCGTTCCCAGTGATAGCTAGTCACCCGAACGGGGATGGATGTCAATCCCTAATAGATCTATCTTTAACATTCGCAGCATCTATCACGCACAATGTATATTCCCAATCACTATCTATGCAAGTAACAGTTCATGCATGGACATAAAAAGCGGTTATGGTAACTTAGGCAAACTCGTAATCATGGCATATATGTACACATTGCATCCAGTTTGTAAAACAAAGCATAGTTATCACCCACAAGGATGTAAATATTTAGATAATTATAACAAGCATGGGGCTATGAACTAACCTTAGCGGTAGTTCTTGAATGATAAACAATGTATCCAAGTAAAGCAGTTGATCACACTGTTTAAGTTCCTATAAGTAAGTACGGTCAAGTCTTAGTTTACTCATTTAAACTAACGACTCCTTGTATAAAACTAATCTCCCAATTTTAAGTTTTATTCTATACCGATTATTCACTTGTGCGTGACACAAAGGATCATGTTATTTATAGTTTCGATGGTTCTCCGAGAACGTGAAATCCATTATTAATAAATAACTTTTTTTTTAACTTGTTATAACTCGCTTGATGTTTCCGAACTTCTTACGGTTAGACCTGTCGTGTTTAGTGTTTTTCTTATTAACTTTTATTTCTCTAAGTACCAGTAGGTTTTTAGTGTTACACTTGAGTCACCAGATAATTGTAATTACCATTTAAGCTTTAACTTTCTAGTTTTGCTGTGGAAAGTCATAACTAGTCCTTTAATTTACAAAATGTACAACTTCGGTCCTTATGGTTTTATAGTTTTTGAAAAGTAATGAGTTTTAATCTTACACTTTTCGTTAATTACTATATCAGTCCCTGGAGTTATAGAAATACAAGGTATGACATATTTAGTCCTTTAGTATCGGCATTTTACGGTTTTAGTCCCGGCTTTGTAAAGATTCCATTTACTACGAATTCATCCCCAGAGTGAGCGTTTTCTTTATTAAGGCTCGTTTAAGTTTACAAAAAGGGTTTCGGTGGAAAAATAAGCTCATCGAGCTTATTTTGGCTTAACGGGCCTTATTGGGCCCGTTAAGGTCCGTTTGGCTTATTAAAGGTCCGTTATAGTTTTTATAAGTCTAAATGTTCACAAAAAGTTCGCGCGGGTTGGTTTAGCTTATAATAAGCTCGGGGAGCTTATTAGTGCTTATTTCGAGCTTATTGGGCTTTTGGGCCCAATAACTTATCTCGATAAGGGTATTTAAAGTCTTAGACTTTTCCCTAGTGCTTTTCCCACTCGCATTAAGCCGAAACAACAGTTTTCTTTTCAGCTTATTCTAAATAAGCAAATAAGCCAATAAGCAACTCAATGGGCCGGTCTTGGGCCCGTTTAGGCCCGATAGGGTTTTAGAAGGTCTAGTTGGGTCCATTAGGGTCTATAAAATCTTATTCAACTTATTAAGCCGTGTATAAGCACATGAATAAGCTGTGGGAGCTTATTCGTGTTGTATAGCTCCTTTCGTGGACTCGGTAATGGGCTTGAAGGCCCGTTAAGGGTTCGTTTGGCTCCACGACTTGCCAAAGGGCCCATTTAGGTTCTTAGCTTCATTTTAAGCTCAACAAGTCGCGCATAAGCACACGAATAAGCCGTTTAGGCTTATCGTGGCTTATGAGCCTTGTGGGCTCGCGTTGGGCTCGCAAATGGACCGGTGAGTCCATTAAGGGTTTGTATGGTTTTATTTGTGTGTTCATGTGGTTCGTTAAATAGTCTAGCATCAAACAAGGTGCTGCCTTTCTACTACGGTGTCTCCGCTGACGTCATGCAAACGTTCCAACAACGTTAAATATACCTTTTCAAACACACCCCGTTACGATTATAGCAATAGTTTACGTGTGATTATTCATGTATGGCACCTCATAAGGTTGCATTGTGACAAGAAGGTGTGCGTGAACCATGCATGGGTCGGACCATGCATGTTTCACGTAACCTTTGAGCTTTGAACTCGAACTATACGCGAAAACTAGAAATGAATTGACGGTATGTGAATATGAAGGACCACGTAGGGGACATAGAGTGACTTACAATGGTCCTAGGGTATTTGTGGCGCGTTTAGAAGAAAACCCGACTCGTTTGCACCTTGAGCGCTGTTGTAATCCCAACTCAGTCTCGTTATACTTCTCTTTTCCCCTTATTTGCGATTTAAACCACCTTGATGTCCTTAGGAGGAAAATGTGGGTCGTGTATGGCTTCGTTTTTTTCTTGTAACCGATAGTATGGAGGGAAAACAAAGAGGCTTTGGCTTGAGAGAGTTTAAAGGTTTGTGGAAATGTATTATGTGAGTTAGGGAGTGATATTTATAGGCAAGTGAGCTTAGTTAGCTTTCCTAGTCCATATACACAACCGAATTGTGTACTAGAGGCGGTTTTTGAGGGGTTTAGTTAATCACACATGGTTTTTGTTAAACCACCATGAGTACAAGTATTAATTAGCTAGGTGGTGTACAAGATTATGTTTAGCTAGGAAAATCTTATGGGTTTATGTGTTTGTGAGGAAGTAACCGCGGCATCAAGAGAGGGAAAAAGAGAAGTGGGTATTATCCCTTGGATAATTAACTAGTAGGAGACATTTAGGACATGTTTTAATGACTTAGGTGATGTACATGTACCCTTAAGTATCCTTAGATTGATTTGCTAGTAAACTAAATCACCAAGGACGATTTCTAGTGGGTTTACTTGCCCAATTTCGGTTACCATGTGATATAAACACAAGACTTGATTAAATTTTGTGTTTAGGCTCTCAAAGTGGGTAATGGTTTGAGTCTAGGTAAGTCTAGGTATTTCCGGGGTGCGTCCAAATGTATTTTATCGCGAAACGTAACCCTTTTACGTGACCAATAAAAATAAAATACGCAAAGTACATAATTATTCTCAAAATAATTATTCCTTACTTGTTTGATGTAAACCTTAATTTATTTGGTGACCGTTTACATTCATTGATTATTTCTAGTCTACGCGGTTTAGCTTTAAAAGTAAACATTAAAAGTAAACGCGTATCGGACTAAAATAAATAGTGATCATTTATATAGTCGTACAATGACACGAAAATGAGAAATGTTACAGTATGTTTGCTTGAAAGCAATTCTATCTTCTCCTCAACACGCCCTACTAAGACAAAAAAAATCTGTTATTCAACAGAAACAAAATATCCATCCAACATTTTTAATTGTCAAAATGGGCAGGTTTGGTTGGAAATGGCTTAAAATTTCCATAGCAACTCACTATGTATGAATTTTTATAACGGTTACATAAAAAGGCTGTAGAAGATGCATCAGAGCTTCAGGAAGTTATTGAAAAATTGCTTTTGAGTCCGCTGCCAATGCCCTCTCATCCCACAACTCTAGCCTTGGTTTTGAAAGAAAAAGCGTATTGCGTATAAATGAATTGAAAAGTAAAATAAATTATGTTCTTCGCATATACGTACGAATATATTTCATTCTACGCATATACGTACGAATATATTTCTGCAACAAAAAATGAATACTTTGATATGAAGAAAGATTGTTAATATATATTATTTTCGGTATATAATATCTAGTAATAAAAATTTCACAAATATAATCTAGTGATATGATATCTTATGGTTCAAATAACTTAAATATGCACCATATATAATTTATAGAGTATGCTCTTCAAGCAAATTGATAATATGTTCTAGAAAAGACAAAATTAAGTTTTTTATTCAAGCTATGCGCTAAATAGGATTTGTGTTTGTCTTAGTTTACTTATCAAGGTTGGCAGACTGTTTTGTGGTTATTTATCTTCAAATGTCATCTTGTTGGTTGTCTGAACATGTGGAAAATTACAATCCAAATGTTCACTTGAAAACAGCTTGTTTGCTAAATATGGAAAATAATTAACTTTGTAAGTATGTTAATATTTTACTATAAGCTTTTCAAATTTTCGAAGCTCACCAGAATGCGCTGGGACGAACACCCCTTTACATCGAAATCATCACATAGGTGGGCCCCTGTAGGTGCTTATTTTACCTCAGCTAATTTTTTTAGATAATAACAGCTTGCTTATGAGTAATCAGATGGTTGACTGAGGGGACTTCTGCACATTGTGCGTTTCAGTTCTATAAATAATACAAAGGGCAACTATTCTATTTAATTAGAAAATGCATACTGGAAGATAGATGCATACCTTTATTAGAAAGGTTTACGCCTGAGTAGCAAGTTCGTGGCCCTCTTTTAGTGTATGACAATTCATCTCTCTGTGTCCTCTTCTTCACACCCTGCTAAGAAGGCACACATATAACATTTTGTAAGCCTTTTATTTAGAAAAGGGTCAGGCTATTTTACCGGGGTAATCCCTTTTACCCAAAAAAAGGGTTAGGCAAAAAATGCTTAGGGTCAATAAAACTAACCACTACGTGTTTAGTTATAAGGGAGTAAGTCAGGACAAAAATGGTTTAGTCTCTGCACGTCCTAATTAGATAGAATAGGTGGTGGGAATTTCAAGCCATATGCTAAAAGGGTCAACAACTATATACGACCAAACAAACATATTGCTATTCAAGCCAAACTTACATTTCTTCTGGTACGGTCGTCACCAGTTGTTTGCACCTCGTACCCTTTTTAGGAAGGAGGTGATGACTTTAAAGTGGATGTCTTACGCTTCCATACTTGTCTTACTGACATTCTTGGTTTTCTAGAGAAGTTTAGATGGTGGTTTGAGCAAGACATTGGTGGTGAGAGTGAATATGATAAGAAGAAGAAGTTGGTGATGGTGAGTGAAGAAGGATGGATGAGTTAAATAATGGAATTAATGTTAGAAAGTGGCAAAGCATGGTTTGAGTGATAAAAGGTTCAAGAGATGGTTTGGCTAAACAGGGAAATTCCAGCATGAGACTATGTATAGCAGGGTCAAAGATATAGAAAAAGAGGTAAACTTGAAAATTTCATTCCCTCCTGTTGGCGGTCCTATAAAGTTGGGCGGTCCCATATATATTAGGGGTGCCGGCTCTTTATGGGGGCCATTTTCTTAAGAGAGCAAGATTTTCCAGTTTTTCCTTTTTCTTGTGTCTAATGATTTTAGCATCTTCCTAATTCAAGAATCAACTAATTTAAGCAAGAATATAGAGTCCTAAATTAATATGCAAATCATTTAGCATAAAGTAGTATTATACGCATGTCATAATCCTCTAGAATTAGTTCGCATAGAAAGTTGATAGGATGATTAAATTGAAAAGATCATCCAAGTCACATGCAATAGTCATTTACCATTCTTAGTCCTAATGAGTGAATTAAAAAGTTAAGGCATAATGTTCTAGATAATTGAGTAAGAATAAAGATCTTTAATTGTTTTACAAACATGTTCACTTCCATTTTCCACTTATCATGTCCTTGAGAGCTTTTCCAATTGACCTTAACCCTTCCTGATGAGCATCTTGTTGTTGAGCTTGAAGGTTTATAGTTTCGAAGAGATAGGTGTTCAAGTGTAGACTTTTATGAGAAGGGTTTTGACGGACTCTAGAGACGACATTGGACGAGGAGGAGACATTTTGAGAAAGGGAAGAAGAATTGGAACGAAACGATTTAACATCATTTACATCAACAGTGTCATCCAACGGATGAGATGATGATGGATGATTTTGAGTGTTGGAAGAAGAGCTAGCATTTGAATCACGAGGTCTTTTCTTGCCATGATCCGATCTCGTCTTTCACTCATAATGAGGAGCGAGGGGATGCATGACTCAATCATAAGATATGTAGTGATCATTTGCTAACTCAAGAAAGAAGGACGTAACATGTTTGAACAATCTACTCAAAAGCATTCCATAAGGCAGGAGCTCCTTAGATTGTATGGAGTGGAGGTTTCAAAGCAATAAAGCATATGACAAAGATACGCGGAGACATGATCCTGATGACCTCCTAGACAAATGACATTTTCATGAATGATATCAACCCATGGTTTCATATGAGGTTGAATTTTGCGAGTTAAAATTTTGTTTTTATTTACGAAAATGGTTTTCTTGTTTTTAGTACGGGTAACTTGACCTTGTCGAGGAACTTGAATAAGAGATTTGATGCATTTGGAGAGGGAGGAGTTGTAGAATATATGATGTATCTTATCTCATAATCAAATGACAAGAAATCTAAAGAGAGAGTGGAAGGATTGAACACTTAGAGGGAGAAAGGAAAGAGAGCAAAATTAGATTAAGAAATGAACAAATGAACAACAAACTCTCTCCAAGGTGTGAAGAGGGGTATAAATATTTACCATGGGCCTTGGGCCTTTCTACCTTACTAAGGTTCAAATAATTATACTACGAGCCTATCTTACGATATTTATGGAAGTGGTCGATACTTTCGTATTCCTAAAAATCTCCCCCTAAGGGAGGTCACTCCATTTTACAAAACTGTTAAACCTAGCATACAATGCTTGTCTTTAGTCTTGAGCTCGTAGTCTTTAAACTTCAATCATTAACTTGTGATATGTTGTAGTGATCTTTGACTATAGGCTTTAGCTTGATCCTTATAGCTTGACTTGTATGTGAACTTGAACTTCTTTGAGATTATCAACCGAGCATAATCTCTTATCATCATCTTGAGAAATTATCGCCGTCTTTTGTACTTGTGACTTTCAGACCTACATGATCATACTTTTCCTGAGATTGAAAGCTTGAATAAAACATCTTTCTTGAAGTTCTTTTGACTTTAACACTTCGTCGCTTCAAGAAGGATGTGCGGTATCAGAGTAGCGGAAGTCTTGAAACATGTACTTGAGCTTTCATGATGTCTTTATGTAAGTCAATCGAGTATGAGAATGTGGCTATGAATCTTGACTTGTCTTGATCCAATAGTTGCGACCATCAAAATTACCTGCATGAAAGGGTTAGTGATAATCAACATGTAGGGACGAAAGTGGCTTTGTCACTTCGTCGAATATGGTTACAATAACCATAGTTCCCCGTTGATCAGTATAAATACTGCCTATGATCAGGTAGAATTCTGAATAATCTCCTTGACAGGGTTTTGCAGCTGTACTAGCCGTTCTCATTACGGGAGCGTCTCAAAGCACACAACACGGTAAGAGTAAACTGGTAAGTTACTATCTTCCCAATTAAGCCTTCAATTCGTGTTCAACTTTCCTATGTCCAAATACCCTTGTGAGGCTTCCTATGGACATAAGATTGAAAATTGATTTAGGAAAATCAGTCGGTGTGTTAAGATGCAAACGGTTTTTATAACACACCAACGGTTTTATCTTTTTCAAAATTCATCTGTCAATTCATAAGCTGGACCGAATCGATATCCAGTGTCACAAGTTTGATTCTTATAGGATCTCACAAGTCACCTACTGCAGAGCTTGTTTGATGTTGGCTCTGGAAGGATTTCCATCGTCATTGTGAATACTTTAGTATCACTCTGATGTTCTGGCAATATCACACGGATAATGCGTAGGACTCTTATGTTATTACTTGTTTTCACACTGTGTGAGCAACAAATATAATTAAATAGTGTCCTAGCAAGATTTATAGATGATCACTTTTGTCTTTAGACTTAATAGTGCACATTTAGTTTTAGTAATCAGAGGCTGGAGCAGACAGCCACCTTTTCAATACCAACTAACTCGGAGTGAGAAAGTCGATAGAAATGCGTTTAATTTCCGTGAGAAATGAAACAAGAGTCTTTTAAGAGATCTTGAGTGGCTAGGGAGGGTTGTGCATTGCATCACTGGGTCCATGATGACTATCTTCAATACCAGACAACAGCTTAGTGTTTTTGATAGTTTATGTATTGACTCGGTTTTTGCCTAAGTGAAGGGAGGGCTTCTTTCTTTTCACCCTTTATCTTAACTTTTCTATTACTTGTTTTCATACTATTCACTTTTCTCACTTTTTCTCCTTTTTATCATACCTAAGGACTTTCTATTCTAACTAATGGAATGTCCCTGGGTAGATCCCTCCGGTTCTGGATGGATCCTGGGAACGAATACCTATATCTAACAACCTTATAACTACAAATAATTAAATACATTGTCGGTCTTTTGGTATCATTCATAGCCTTGAAACCATTTGTAATGCTCCCCCTCAACATGTGCATCGATATTCGAAAATGTTTAGCACATGAAGGGAGAAGCTTGCACTTGAGTCCTTAAATTTACATCTTTAGCCACATATTTTAATCACATTTTCTTCCCTTATCAAAAATGTCAAATCTCTTGATATTTTGGATATCAATTGATTCAAATATTAATGCTTTCGGGGAAAAAATGTCCAATTATTAACAAGCTGATTATTGGAACATTTTAACGCCCCTTCTCAAATTATGAGGGAATAATATGGTATTTGAGTGTGTTAATTTGAAAAAATTTGAATTTACTCTGAAATTCTTTAAAATTCGCACTCAAATACTATATATGCCTAATTTTAGTCTTACACTACTTATTTACATATTCACAAACTTGTAATATACAAGAAATTGACCTGAAATAGAGTAGGACAAGATATTACAAAGTCATATTGTCCTTTCAAGCATCTAATGACATCAAATAACGTCTATTTTATAGCATCATTTATCCCACGATATCAACCCATTTTGTATAGGTATTGCAAAGAATTGTTACTTAACTGTTTATATTTGAGGATTGTAGTAATTATAGAGTAATTGGTGAAACTTAGCAAAAGGCGCGCATTCTGGAGCTTAAATGAAGATATTTTGAATATTATTATTCTAAAGACCAATACGACGTATCCATCAAGAAGATACGGCGTATCCGTGCCTGCACTCACCAAAGACCACAGAAGACTAAAGATCAATACGCCGTATCCAGAAGACTCAATACGTCGTATTCAAGATATGGAATCAATATAATATTCTGGAAGATATCAAACGTGGCCCCTACTCCAAAAAATCCCCAATACACCGTATCCAACCCATTAGATACGTCGTATAAAACCGACTTCCAGACATTATAAATAGAAAACTCAAAAACTAGTTTTAAGTGTGCTAAATCATATTCTCCATACCTAAACCACAAAAGTCGATTTTCAAAAGATAAAAAAAGCAGAAGAGGTCGAGCAACGTATTCAATTACATAGGAGACATCGTGTAATTCCATATACTTTAGTAATCGTTCAGTTTT
>BQNB010007791.1:56864-92298 GCA_026074375.1 Tanacetum coccineum | reverse complement strand
CCGTGATGATGCGTGCATTTTCGAAAAGACTTTCGGGTGTAAGGCCCAATCCATGTTAGCCTATTAAAAGACTTTGGGGACTTAGCCCATCTTAACCTATTAAAAGGTTTTAAGTTTGTGGGCCTTGTCTCTCTCTCTCTCTCTAGCTCATTCATTCATATAATAATCAAAAAAGAAGCATCAAACACAAAGAAACACATAGTTGCAGAGAGAAAGAAGAAGAATGGATTTGAGTGAGCTAACAGCCGCAATGGCCTCAAGGTCCTACGACCAAATCGCTTCCATTGCAGATCATCTCATGCTTCAGGTTTCTTACGATTAACCCTAACCCTAACTTTGTTTTCACTTTTTAATCGAAACCCTAACTCTGTTTTATTTAATTTATTCTAGGTTGCTTCACAAGGCGTTTTGTTTCAACAAGACTGGCCCTATGCTGTTCATCTTCTAGCCCACCTTTATCTTAATGATCTGTATGTCTAACATCTTTTTTTTCTTTCCTTATGTCAAATTTTACGAGGTGACTGACTAGCTTACTTGGCCGAAACCGTTTGGGTCCATTAGGTTTAGGATTTGATATTTATTTATTATAAACACACATGCAATGCAAACAACCGCTTTACCTGGTTTGAGTGTGTGGCGGTGGGTTCAAACCCCAAAAGGTCGGAAACCATGGTTACCAAAAAAAAACCCAAAACCACAATCAATAGTATCTCTTGTTGCTATTTTACGTGGTATCTGAGGTTTAGGTATCGGCTACTCGCTTGATCCACTAACCTAGTTATCTAATAGGTGTTTTTTAATCTGTATGTAAACGTCAAAATTTAAATACAGACAAATTATTGCCTAATTGATGCATTAACTTGTCTTTGTATATTTTTTCTGACTACCTTGTGTCGTTGAATTATGGTCCCGCAATTATTCTTTGTTGGCTATTTTGGAATGTAGTAAAAGCTGCGATAGGTGTTGCACATTTGATCATTGATAGAAACACCTGATATAGGCATTCAACTTCAAGTAATCATACTGTACACTTTTTAGTTGCTTATTTTTTCACGGTTTTGGGAAAATATTTTCAGTAATGAATTTGAATAAACCGTCAAAAGTCTAGTGGTTTTGTTCAAATAGAGCTCATATCTGTGTTGTAGTGATATGTATATATGATTAGTAGGCTGTGAATTATGGAGGACTTTGGATTTTGGCAGATAGCAAAGGCAGTTAAGAGCTTTTCTTTTAGCTTTTACTTATGGTGGTTTTGAGGTACTTTCCATATGGTGACGTTTTTAGGTATTTTCTGGATTCGTCTTGGTGATATGTATCACGGGTGGAGTTAATCTTGGTGGTAGCCTTATAGGTTTGGTGTTTTAGTTCATCCTTTTTGTGTCTTTGTACTTTCAAGCTTCTTGCTAGTTCTTTTCATGAAATTGCCATTACAAAAATGTAGGTATTGAAATTCAAAGATTTAAATAGTTATGGTGGATAGACTCATGAGTGCTATGTTTTCCATTCGAGTGCAAAAGGTTATAGTATTTGACAAGGATGCTACATAATGTTGAATGGATCTCTCTGTGTGTTATCCTCTATGCTAGAATTGGGGTCAACCAAGGATCCAAGAACCCTTCAAACTGAAATCCCACAGTCCTAGAATGGGGAGTGGGGACAGCTTAATGTTTAAGTTTTTAATCTTCAGTTATAAGTTAAGACCATACCTGACCACTGTAGGCACACATGGTTCCTACTAGATAATGATCCCGATACAGTATATGATATGGTTAAGGAGTCTATTATCCTGTACTGATACGCTGTAGTTGTAGAGTCCTAACAGCCATGATATCATTCGTAAGGTATGGATGAATAAACAAGGAAGTTAGGTGATAAAATGTGATAGCTCAATATCAATCTTTTTGAAAATTAGACTTGAGTTCTATTTATGATGAAGGAAAATGTATTTTTGTTTGCTTCGACAACAAATGAGTACCAAGAGTAATTTATTTTACATGATTTACAGCCTATAAAGCAAACTGAGTATGGTATAGGGATACGAGTCATATGACCTAGTGCGTATAAATTAGGATTTTGGCTATTGTGGGATAGAAAGCGCACTTGTACAGGAAGTTTGTGATAAACAAAACTATCAAAAGATGCAGCGGAAGAGTTGGTGGCGTCCTTTAACACTTGTGGTATCATAGCATGTCAACAATTTGCTATATTCTGGTGCACATGTTTTTAAAGTATACAGGGCTCTTTATTGTGAATGTATTACTTTCCCCTTTCACATATGAGAATCTCTGTTATACCACTACGTGCTTATTGCTTACTCATAAGGAGTGGGTTTTTTTATTGAGATATGACTGTGACCAATATATTTATTTAAATTTTACAGAAACAGTGCTCGTTTTCTGTGGAAATCTGTACCAGCCTCAGTCAAAGAGAGCCGCCCAGAGGTGGCTGCTGTCTGGAAAATTGGGCAGCAGCTTTGGACTCGAAATTATGCAGGGGTATATGAATCAATTCGTGGATTCAATTGGAGTGCAGAGATTCAAGATTTTGTTGCTGCATTTGCAGGCAAGTTTATTTCCTTCTCATATTTAAGCAGTTACTTTTATGACTTGCGGTATAAATATCAGTTTAGTGGCAAGCTTGATGCTGGTTTTAGTGGCAAATTATTGTATGGACCTTGCTGAACCTAACACAGGGAAATATTATAAGCATAACATGTTTGAACACAACACTAACTGAATTGCTTATATTATTACATATTTATCAGAAGTTTGCAATGAAATACATAACTTAATAGTTAGGCGCAAATACTTCACATTGGAAAAATATTAATATGACGTACATACTTCCTTACGTTAAATAATCTGTGATCAATTGCATGCGGTGTTTTGGTGGGTCCAAGTTAGTTTATGTAGAGAAAAAATGTTGCATACCATATGAATACTTCAATAAATTGTGCATGTGGTAATTCACATTTTTTAGACCGGTGGTTAGGGTATATATGACCTGTTTGCATGACATAATAAATGGTTGCTAACCTCATACTAAGCTGTGTTTATGGCATTTTGAAGAACATAAAGGCTATAAGAACGCTATAAGATCATTGCAGCGAGTGATGTTTTTGTATAGTGGTTTAGTTAATTCCACGGTATCGGGTGGATCTCAACTCTAAACAACCATAGAGCTGGCAACTTGGCTTATGTTATAGGCTGTGGCGGAACTTGAACATTTATTTTAGGGGGGCCGAATTATTTTAGACATACCAAAATAAAAAGGCGGACAATAACTTTGAGAGCGAAAGAGTGATATTTACACTAGTTGTCACAACTTTTAGGGGGCCGGGACCCTCCCCTGCCCCTTAATAGTTTCGCCACTGGTTATAGGTCACAGGAATCTTCTTTTTTTTCCTACAGTTAGGATGGTCTTTCAAGACTTCTTAATTCCAAAATGCCACCGGTAATGTGACACTTTTGCAGAGAGGTAAAATATACCTTTAGACATAAAAACGATTCAAATTGTCAACTTATTAACATATTGGTTTTATCAATGAACTGATCAAGGCTCTATAAATACCAAGGAACAAGTCAAATTGGGTTCTTTTTTGCATAAAGTATTGCAGATGGCCTCATGAGATATTTTAATTAACTTTTGCAGAAAGATACACTGGAAGGATGTTGGAGTTACTGATGAATGCTTATTCAACTATAAGCATTCAAGACACAGCTCTCTTTTTGGGGATGAATGAAAATGATGCTACAAACTGTAAGTTATCTGCTTTTATAGCATCTCCACATATCTTCTTAAAACCTCTCAATTTTAATTTGAGTCGAGTGGATCATTATACTCTTGCCTGTACCGGTTTTAGTTTACTTATGTTTTATCAGTCAGAGATGCCAACCTGATTTTATTTTTATGTTGGTGGAAATTGTAGATGTATTGCAACAAGGGTGGAGTGTGGATACTGCTTCGCAAATGCTTACGGTTAAGAAGCAAGCTGTCGTACATGAGCAGAAAATTGACCCTTCCAAATTGCAGCGTTTGACCGAATATGTCTTCCACCTTGAGCACTAGCTTAGATTTCATGTAAATCTCTCGTGTACTTTTTTTTGACCAGATTAGCATTCTCGAATGTGTTAAAGGGGTATCTTTCAAATTATGATTATTAGTTTTTTCTGAATGAACCCCTTATGATGATGGCTTCGGTAATTGTGTCGAAAGTTATAACATGCACTTTGGTTATCTAGCTGGCTTTTGGGCATACACTTCATTATGTCTATTTACACCTTTTCCTGGATATCAGAAGAATAGACATTATGTTTTTCAGTTACTTATTGAGAAAGCATTATCATAGGAACCTATTCAAATATCATAGATTCATGTTTATTATTTTGCTGATTCTCAAATAGGATGCCATTAACTATATTGAAACATCATATTTGATTTGAAACTCTTGAAGTACATTGTAAGTTGTAAAATAACTTGGTGGGAGAAGCTCATTACGCGGACACAGCAAAAAAGAGAAGAAAGAAAACAGAGGAAATATGCCACTGATATGGTAGTGTGGATTAAGCGAGCCGTCATACTACCAAGCTCCTCGAGCCAGCATATGTGCTGTAGAAAACCAGAGCCTACTTAACTCGATTTGTTTTGTGTTTACAATTTCGTTTTGGCAACAACTGTTAGCTAGAACTCGATCTCATACTATACTCGGCAACAAGTTTTGCAAATAAAGACGTTTTATCTTCTAGCAACTTTGTTGGAGAATCATATTCGTCAATCAGACCTGCATATGGAACAGAAGTTACTTAGATTAAGAATTTAATCAGACAGACACAAGGATCAACAAAGTCGCTTGACAAACCTTGTTCTAGAACCAAAACCATGTCACTGTCAAGCACAGAAGTGATACGATGTGCAATCATTATCACAGTACAGTCAGTAAAGTGTTTCTGGAGCGTTTTTTGGATCATTCCATCGGTTGCAGTGTCAACTGAGGCAGTTGCTTCGTCAAGTACCAAGACTTTGGTTTTCTTGAGTAGTACACGCCCGAGACAAATAAGCTGTCTTTGACCCACACTCCAGTTTTCTCCATTCTCCATGACTATCATATATACAAAAACTAATAAGCTAAGATAATAACAGAATTTGTAAAAAACTCCATGTAAAGACTTTGAGCTAGAGTGCTACACCTGGTGAATCAAGTTTCTGTTCCTTGCTCCTCACTTCATTTCCAAGCTGACACTTATCTAGCGCCTAATTATGGTTATAGATATTGTTAGATTACGGGTTTTGCTTATAAAAAACTGTTTATCTGATTATTGCATTTTGATACATAAGATAGGGCAGTTATAAAATAATCAGCTTGAAGTTGCTTATGCTAAACTGCTTATTTCAAATGTCGATGATTTAAATACTCAGTTTTGACAAAAAAAATCCCAAACACCCCTCTATGGCACCATATAGTTTTTGAAAGCATTGCGATTGGCATTATGTTGGTAGCTACCTCCCATATCTTATCGTCTGTATACTCTTCGAGGGGATCCAAGTTACTTCGAATAGTTCCTTCGAACATGGTTGGATCTTGAGGGATTATGCTCAATCTTGAACGCAGATCATGAAGTCCAATCGTGGATATATCAATTTCGTCTAGCAGAATTTGTCCAGCTGATGGCTCAACAAGGCGGAAGAGTGTTTGTATCAGAGTTGACTTCCCACAACCGGTTCTTCCTACTATTCCAGTTTTCTTTCCTCCTTTGAAAGTACACGTCAGGCCGCGTAATACAAGTGGCATGTGTGACGCATACCGAACCTTAAAAGAATACCAATTAGATTCAATAATAATAATAATAATAAATTATCATACAAAAAAGAGAGTATGATATTAGTACCTGCAGATGACGGATATCAACTTTGCCCTGTGACGGCCACTGATCATTGGGCCTATTTGATTCTATGACGAGAGGAGGTTCACTCGGGATAGAAGAATACTGAAATATTCTTTCAACCGAGATAATTTTGCTTTCGAGGTTGGTTAATGTCCATACTACCCAAACTTGTAACGAGTTCAAAGTAAGTCCGTATGTTACAGCCAACCCGGCGATACTTGGATCAATAGTTCCCTCCGGGATAGAAATCAAGAAAACTAAAAAAGCAGCAAACATAAAAGACGATAAAATATCCAACCATAAGCTTAACCATTCCATTGCTGCAGCAGCATGGAACTTTGGTCTAGCAAAATCGTTGTTTAATTTCAGATTCATGTCCTGGAATCTATTTTGTTGATCAAAGCTTCTAATGGTCGTTGATCCTGATATTGTTTCAGAAAAATTCTGTATCACTGGACCATTACAAACTCCAGCCAATCGTGCCAATTCTCGTGCTGATGGCAGGTAGTATTGTTGTAACCAAATGCACATTCCCGCAACAGGAATAAATATAATAATCACTTGCCAAGCACATAGCGACATAATTGCAATGATGCCAAGAAGTTGAATAACAGCAAATACAAATGATCCAATTTGGTATGAAACTTGCAAGTCCACTGCACTTTGATCCGTAGATGCCTATTAATTTACAGAAACGGCAAGAAAGTCAGCATGGTCAAAACTTATGAATCACTCGTTTCGAAGTGTTATCCTACGTGTTTGACCTGAATACCTATTCAGTATGCTACTTATAAGCAAATGATTATGAATTAGATAAGACGTCATTTGCTCACTCTATTTAGTATTCGGCCACTTGGAGTAGAGTCGAAGAAAGACATTGGCGAACGGAAGATGGACAAATGCATTTTGTGGAAGAGTAGAGTGGCGGATTTATATGCAACTTTCGCAAGAAGCAAGCCTCTTCCTAGTATGCATAGTGCGCATCCAGCGGCTAAAGCTACATAAACAATGATAAGTGTAGTACCTGTAACAGGGGCCGGATCAGTAGCCAAGACTGGAGACGCCCAAGCCATCCAGTAAGTGCTTCCGATTTGTAGTACTTGGAAAGCGATTTGTGCCAATACTATAAATGGTACCAGAGCACCTCTGTAAGCTGTTGTTATGTATTTCCAGTAGACTGAGAAACCTACTCTTCCTTTTTCTCGTTCTTCTTCTTGAACAAGTTGTTCTTTTGCAACCAAGATATCATCTGTATTGCTACTTTCATTTCTGATTGTGTTCTTTTCCGAACTATCGGGTAGTTCTTGATCAACGGCTGTTCCTACGGAATTAATGGCTGATAGTGCTTCTTTGTGTGCACCTACAAGTTCCATAAAGTCGCTTTCTGAATTGAGAATGTCGTTGTATTTTCCAGCTTGTGTGATCCTTCCATCTCTCAGAACCTGATATGTTAGATCAAGTTAAATTTATAATTTAGGGCTGAACATGCCAACTTAGCAGATGTGCTACGTTAAGGACCTTAGGTACTGTATGCTTTTTAGGACAATCTAAAAATCCATGCTGATATGTAAAAGTACATGAAAACCAAGACTTAATTAGCTCACCAGGATAAGATCAGCTGCAGGCAAGAATTCGACTTGATGGGTGATGTAAATCACAGTCTTAGAGTCTAAAAATTGCAACATGCTTTCCTGTCATTAAAAAACAAACGCGTATTCAAATATATATCAAAACTTAAAATAAATTGTAAGCACTAATGAAAACCACTTACTTTGAACAAATGACTTCCTGTATGTGCATCAACAGCACTAAACGGATCATCAAAAAGATATATATCAGCATCTTGATATAGAGCTCGAGCAATCTGTATCCTCTGCTTCTGACCCCCGCTTAGATTAATCCCTCGCTCACCAATAATTGTTTGATCACCAAAAGAAAGAACTTCAAGATCTTTCTTCAATGAACATGCTTCTAGGACCTTCTCATACTGCTCTCTATCCATCTCCTTTCCAAACAAGATATTATCTTCAATCGTTCCACTTTGTATCCATGGCGATTGTGCTACATAAGCCTTTGAACCTTCTACTTTCACACTTCCGGATACCTTCGACATCTCACCTAAAATACAAGACAATAAGCTCGACTTCCCTGACCCAACGGTCCCACAAACAGCAACACGCATACCATGATTTACTCTAATATTTATATCTTTCAGTGTCGGGTTAGATGACACATTCAAATCCCACGTGAAACTCCCATTTATAATCTCAATAGCGGTTTCAGAACTACCTTGTGGAGCCTTAATTATAGCATTAGAATCTATGTCTTTCAGACTAAGGAATGTGGCAATGCGATCAAGTGAGACTTTAGTTTGGAAAAACACTGAAATTGTTTCTGGAAGATTGTAAATCGGCTCTTCAAGAATTTCAAACGTTGCGAGTACAGAAAGTACCTTTCCAGATTCAAGCGGGATGCCAGCAAACAAACATGTAGCGAAAGTGACAACTGCTACAACAGTTGGTGCACCCCAAAAAATAAAAGATGACATGGCCAAAGTGTACATGTACTTCTTGAGTGCACCTTCTTCTGCGTCCCGGAGTTTGATGATTTTCGATAAAAACTTCATCTCCCAACCTTGAAATTTAAGAATCCTCATGTTCCTCAAAATTTCGGATGTTGATATCATCCGCTTATCTTTAGATTTCATCAAATCATCTTGAACTTTTTCTTGGATATATCCTAGTGGAAGATTGGCTAACAACACGATAATGGTATAAATGAAGCAATGACAGCTAGTCCTAAGTTTTTATATAAAAGTACTAACGCGACACCTACTTGCACTGATACTAACCAGAAGTCATGCATACACCAAGCATATTCACCTATTCTTTCGGCATCAACTGCCATGAAGTTGATGATTTCACCACTCGAGCTCCCTTGCTGTGACTGACTTGAAATGGTCAAACTCTTTTGGTAAATCATGGCAACTATCGTGGATCGGGCTCTGATTCCAGCTTGTTGAAGCTTAAACCACCAATGTCGTTTTGTGAAACACCCAATAATCTTTGCAACAAAAAATGCAGATACTAAAACCAAACCTTGGTTTTCATAGGCTCGGCTACCATTTAAATATTGTACGAACGAGTCTATGAGGTAAGGACCGACAAAATTAGACAATGAAGACACTAAAGCTAACAATCCCGTAATCACAAAATCCTTCCACAAAATGTAAAATAAAGCTTTTGCGAGACCAAGTGTAGTGATTTGAGTACTCCCGTTGCTTATAGACTCGACTTTCTTTAATAAAACAGGAAACACTCGTTTCACATCATCAATTTTTGCGAGCTGAGGGACGTCTTCAAGATCTAATGGCTTTTTATTACCATTTGCAATAACAGAACTCATCCAAGAAAATGTTAACAAACTAAGAACACTTGCATTTTCATAAGTTGATGCAATTTCACCCCTAACACTAGCACTTAAAAGCGGTTCTTCAAGATTACCATCTTGACCTTCTTCACATTTATACGAAAACCCCAAGAAACAAAGAAACAAACCCATGAAACTAAACACAGAATCAGACACAAAAAACAATTTGAGCAAAGTACTTGTTCTTTTATAGTGAACATAGTCTACCACAAGTGAATAACAAGAAACTATAAAGAAACACACCCACCAAAACCTTAAAACAAACGGATACTCAGTCGTCGAATTTGAAACAATTGTGTGCAAATAAACCGAAACAAACAACCAAACAAGTGTTCCTAGAGCACCATGCAAAAGGGTTATAATCTTGTCATCATTCCAACCATTTTTATACCAATAAAAACAGTTTAAGAAACATAAACCAAGATTAAAGAGTAAAAGAACAAGACAACATAGCAAAGTTTGTTTGTAGAACAAGCAACCAATACTCTGTTTCGAAACAACCATATGATCATTCCTTAATCTTTTTGAAACCCATGAGATTAATATGAAGATCAAGAACATGAAATGAATGAAAGCAACACACTCATGTAAGAAAAGTGGGTTTAGTAAAGAATTATTCATAGTTTTGTAAAGCATACCAAAGTTTGAAACATTAAGAGCCTCAAACATCATTTTTGATTGATCAAATAAAAAGGTTGTTGAAATGTGACGTTGTTTTTTGAGGTTCTTGGTGTCACCACTCACTTATGTAACTGTGTTTTATGAAGCTCGAGTGGTGATGGGTTAAGGGTTTATGAGTGTTCATATTTATAGGAGTTGTTTGGGATGGCTTGTTAAAACTTACTACTCGTCGTCCAGTTTTTTCAGAATCAAACTCGTTTAACTTTAACTTTAATTATTTTTGTTTGTGTTATATAATACTTTTATGTATTTTTCATTGGTATAATTTTCATCAAGTAGTATCATATAACACAAAAATAAATATTTAAAGTCAAAGTTGAACCAGTTTGACTCTAAAAAGTCAAACTGAATACTTATTTTGGGACGTAAACTCGTAGAGAGTAAAACTTAAAACCGTATATATGTTTAGTTTCTAGGCTATCAATTATACTCGGGGTTATTATTTCATAAACATAAAATCTCCCTTACTTCTTTCTTATCCTTCGCAATTAGTTGCCAAGTCATGTGGATATAATTTTGTAAACTTGTTGTATATTTAGCATTTCTCTAAACATTTTGTACAAGAATAAAAGCGTTTGGCGACGGGGACTTCTGACAACAGATGTCCTCTAAAAGTCCACTAAACGACAAAATAATTCTATTGAATCGGCTACGGGGACTATGCATGGTATCATTAGTAGTTCTTTTGAATTGTCTCTTCTAAGAAAAGAATTGAATTTAATAGATCAAATTTACCGTATTATGTGTAATCAAAATTGAAACTATAAAACCCAATGAAACATGGTCAAACAACAAAATTGCCTGTGAAAGAGTAGTAAGTAACAATTAAGTTTCTATTTTTGTGCATTTAATTAGTTTAACGAACACCTATCTTAATAACTGAATATCAGAAGTGTGTAACTAATGAAACAGAATAATGATCGATATACATAAGCTTTAATGATTAACCTAAGTTATTTTTCAAAGAAAGAAGCGAAAAGTCAAAGAAGGTGTTCTTAAAAAAAATATAACGTGAAGGCCAAGAATCACAAGTCAACAATATCGTTTGGTTACAATTTTCGCTGGTATCGGATGGTCATATTTTGAGGTCGATCATATTAACGACAAGATAATGTATCGCACTGCAACTGAATTGGTGGTATCGTTTTTTTTCTAAAACTGATACTCGGTATCGGAAAATCGGTATCTATCCGGTACTTCTCGTTTTTTGTTTAACCAAAAAAAAGATTACAGATTTCATGCAGTAATTTTTTGTGACATCAGCAACAAAAAACTGGACAAAACGTGTATTTTCGAGTGATTTCGAACCACTAACATGTTAAAAAAACGCAACCAACAATTACATAAACATATCACCAAGATAATTGTAACTTACAAACATTCCAAAACTTACAAAATTCCACCAAAATCGTATGAAATCGTTCAAAATAAACAAATTAAACCACTTTCAACAAATAACGATTAAAGTTTAGGTACTTTGAATAAGCAATTTAGTTCAAAAACATGAATACTCAATTTTTGGGTATTTTTCGGGACTATCCCGATTTGGTACCCGCACTGTATTAGTAGTCTCAGATTATTTTTTTGCTCGACTTATGGTACTGGTCTCGAACCGTTCATCAGGAGTCGATACCGGTTCAATACGATACCAGTATAGTTCCAGTTCAATAACAGAATTTGGGTCTAAATGTTCATCCCTGCATAATGATCATTCTATGAGGTTGGGTTTTTTGGTTTAATGATCATTCTATGAGGTTGGGTTTTTTGGTTTATTTAAGTTGTTTGGTTGGATTTTTCGGCTTGAAAAACCTAAATAAGAGTAAGTCAATGTTCGATCAAATAAAACCAAACCAATCAAAAGACTCAATCGTTGTCCTGAGCTCCTAATGTCAAAAGATTTGGAACTTATATCTGTAAAAACATGTGAGAGCGAGTGGCGGAACCAGAAAATTGTATTTGGGGTAGGGGGGGGGGGGGGGGGGGGGGGGGGGGGGGGGTTTGGTTGGGGTTGGGGGGGGGGGGGGGATTTTTTTTTTTACAATAGCAATAAAATACGGCAAAAAAACTAGGATACAAATTGAGATCGGAACGAAAAATCGAGTATTGTCACTTAGAAATGAAGGATTTTAAGGTTTTATAGTGTTAAATGTTGAATTTTAATGTGTGAGTTAGGGACAATTTGATTTTGCGATGTGGTGCACTTTAATAAAAATGTCAAAAATATAAAAAAATTTACACTAAAAACCGAAGTTTTTTGACGAATCAGCATCTGCCCTGTGTGAGAGGTTTCAGTTAATCATTACTAGGTGCAAACAAGGGTTATTATACAAAGAAGTTACTATACTTTTCCAAAAAGTTCGCCTAAGTTACTAAACTTTCATTTTGTTCACTTAGGTTACTAAACTTATGAAACATGACATTTCAGGCTACTCAACTTTGCAAAAATATACGTAAGCATCATTGAACTTGTAAAAACATGACATTTATGTTACTTAACTTACCTAAAAATATACGTCCAGGTTGCTCGGATTAACATTGAAATTACGGGGGTAACCTAAGTGAACAAAATGAAAGTTGAGTAACTTAGGCAAACTTTTTGGGAAAGTATAGTAACTTCTTTGTCTATTAACCCGTGCAAACAACCTTTATATAATTTGAGCCTTTGTAGCGGTATGAAAAACTGAATTTACAACGCACACGGATTTATTGGATAATTCAGTTTCATAAAATCAATTGCAATATCATTATTTGACCACAATTATAAAAGCTACGATTAGCAAAACATTTAAAAATATAAAAAATTTACACGTCATAACAATATTCATTACAATATTTTTTTGATAAGAAGACAATTAAAATGGCTAAAGATAACCTTCTTAGGGTATGTTTGGTTGGAGTATAGTAGGGGAAATTCATGTCATTTGCATTTTAATTTCTTTCAAATATTATGTTTGGTAATACAAATAGAGAAATTTAAAATTTCAAAAATTGTCAAAATAAGGAGAATTAAAATGGCTTCAAAAAGTGAGAAATTTTCATTTACTTGAAAAAAAAATTTATAAACTTTTTTTCTAGTTGTTTTTGTTCTATATTTTTTGGTTTATTGTTTTTTTAAATCAAATGATATCTGTCACTTTAGTCGAGTCGGGTTGGTCATGTTCAGGTCGGGTCAATGTCGAGTCAAGGTTAAAAATTTCATACCCGAAACCGACTATATTTGAATTCGGGTTAGTAGGGTTCGTGTCAATTCGGGTCAGGTCAACTCTGGTCGGGTCCGTTCGGGTTCGGGTCAACTCGGGTCGGGTCCGCTCGGGTTCGGGTCAACCCGAATATGAGTAAAACGTAATAAAATTGGTTTTTCCTCGTTTAAATAAAAAATTTATGTTAAAAAAGATATTTATTCGGGTCGACCCGAAACTGAGTTACCAAAAATTTCAACTCGATACCTGACCCTATTTAGTATTCGGGTTACTCGGGTTGACCCGAATAATTTTTTAAACCCGCGTAACCCGACCCGAATAGGCTTAATCGGGGTCGGGTCGGGTTTTTTAACATTCCTATCCGTCACTTTTAAAAAATTGCAATAATAAACATAATGACAGATTTCAAAATATTATGAATATCTGTCAACCAAACATGCGTAGACATTTTAAATTCCGAAATTTTTAATTCTCAAGAATTTAAATTTATTAGTATTTAAAATACCGAAATTTCAAATCCACGAACCAAACGGCACCTTAGAGTGTGTTTAGTTAAAAAACTTTGTTTAATCCATACGACTTGCTACTCTTTTTGATACTATAAAGTTACCTTAACTAGGATGTGAGTACGTTTGATGCAGAGTATTTTAGAGCACTTAGCGTTTAATGTTTAACATTTAAGATAAAAAGCTTGTTTGGCAACGAATGAAAACAAGCATTACAATTCTGACACTTTTTTTGACGCCACTAATTAAAACAAGCATTAAAATTATAATGCTACTGGTACTCATTTTTACATATCATAATTTTATTACAGTTACCTTACTAAACACTTTTATAAAACAAATAACTAAAATTTGCCAAATATACCCTTAATCAATTTGGTGTTGTGTAATATACGTGTAACATGTTTATGTTACGTGGGATAGAATTTTAACGTTGTTGATGGATGAGTCAATTTGAAAACTATTTATTTTAGGCAGCCTATATACACTGTTTAAATTTTTGTATCAAAAATGACTAAAACGATATATTAAAAAGTATAAAATGCACATAGGGTTAAAATATTTGGAAAGAACCCTCTCGGTCCATTATAAGTTCGTCCATGGCAATGGCGTAGACACGTAGGGTGTAAGGTGGGCCATGGCCCACCGACAAAACCTTGAAATTTCTGCATTCGTGAAGTTCATAAAGCCCAATGTAGTAATATGTATCTAGTCTTAACTTTTGGCCCATCATAGATTATTAAATTTATACGTAGGAATCCTATTTGTTTTACAAGGTCACCCAATATTGATTCTTATGAATGTTTTACCACTTTTTGTAGATTAGTTGTATAAGATATTTAGATTTACTTTGTGAATGAGTCTCTGGTTTGGGAAATTTGTACAGTGACCAATTAGTTGTAAACTGATTCGTTTATATGTAGATATTTCATATTTAGATATACTTTGTGATGTGTAAAATTTGTTTAGTGACAAAGTCATGAGTTTGAAGCAAAAAAAGATTGATTAGTTTTTTTCTCGAAACGTTTTGCCAAGACGTGAAGAGAAACCCACATTAGAAGGAGATAATATAGAAACTTCAAAGGTTGGGAACCCTCCGCCTATTTCATGAGACGAAAACCTTTCATCACGTGACAACCCTGCATCGTCTTCGGATGATGAGAACCCTCGGCCATCTTTACCACTTGAGAATCCTACATTTTCTTCCATAGAACATTTACCAATAGCTAAGGATTTTAGTTTAGATTTAATTTTTGCTAATTTTAATGATGCGAATGAGCGTCGTGTGCAACTAAAGTGCTAAATGAACAAATTTGTTGCAACATTTTTACATAGTTATATGTTATGAAGCAAATTTCTGGCTACGCCCCTCGTCCATGGTTCCCTTCTACAAACAAAGTTTTGCTTACTTGAGATTTTGTTTGACAATCAATATCTTAGTAGTACAATTTTGTTTTGGAGAAACAATATCTTTTATGTTTTCTTCAACTTGCATGATCTTAGACTGCAAAATTTATGTCATAGATGATTGAAAATAGCTAATGGAAAACACTTGATGATTTTGTTATAAGAAGACATATCTCTATTCTATTATGCATGCGTAAAACGATTGGTGGTAGTCAGTTTCCTAAAAAGTGGGTCACACGATAAGATAGAAGCTGTCAATTTGGTTGCACTCATTTGTCGACAAAATTTCTTGCTACTTACGCATCTTTGACATTTTCTATTCTTTTGTACTTCACATTTTATTATGACGTTATGCAAACAATAGATTTTCCCAAAAAAAACAAAAATCTATTTAGAGGAATAAGCATATAAAGTATAAACACTACTACAAAATCTATATTTTAGACCTCTTTATAGAAACCTTTCAACAAAAACACAGGTTTAAAAACGATATAAAAACACCGGTTTATTAGAGGTAATATTCTGCTTAACTACTCCCTCCGTCTCAAAATTATTGTCCCCTATTGACTTTTTCGGTCTTTTTCTTCGAATTTTGACCTTAAATATTTTTGTTTGTGTTATGTTATACTTGATGCAAATTATATGAGTTGATTGGGTTTTGATTGTATTTTCATTATTATAATTTTCATCAAGTATTACATAACACAAACAAAAATATTTAAGGTCAAAGTTGAAAGAAAAAGACTTGAAAAATCAATAGGGGACAATAAATTTGGGACGGAGGGAGTAATTATTTAGAGGTAATCTTCATGATAGCAGATAAACACATAAGAAACTAAATATTTTACAATTGGGTTTTGTTAATGCCACTTGATGCTACCAAAATCCGCAATGTCGTCAAGGTGCTTAGTTGGCTGTTTGATTAACGCTAACCTTGACTTTTGGGTCTTTGGTAAGCAGTGCTTGACTTTTAGGTCTTCGGTGCGCAGAGGTGAAAAGACAGAGAAAGCTCATTAGAGAGGTCCCCGGGCTGAGCCCGGGGGAACCCCCACAGACGATCAAGTCAGATTATATAAACACATCATATATTAATATATAATATTAGAATAGAGAGATATGAGTAGCTAGAGTTGTGAGCTAGGTGTGAACCAAGCCGCTTTGATGAAATGACGAGACCATTCCTTTTATAGGAGAACAAGTATAGTTCCAAGTTAATACTTAGTCGATAAGGCTTGTGCAAGGTGTAGGATATTATGTGATTTCAACCATTTTAGTTCACGTGAGATACTATATGTTCCATTCAAACTTTCTAGTTCATTTGCAAGTGATTCTTAAAGACTTCTTGAACTTCTTTACATCATATAATAAGGGTAATATCATCAAGCCCCCAAGTTCATATACGCGGAGTGTAAACGTAGTATGTGTAAACTTTAGTGAGTTGAGTGTAGGGGTGAGCATCGGTCTAAGACCGACCGGGCCGAGTCAGAATTGGTCCAAAATGCCGGACCGAGGACCGGACCGAAATAGTACGGGTCGGTCCGGTCTGGTTCGGTCTTTCGGTCCGGTTCGATCCTACAAGGCATAATCCTCGGGTTTTTGGTAAGACCGACCAGACCGGACCGGACCGACCGGACCGAAAACCGAATTGGTCCAAAACGCCGGACCGAGGACCGGACCGAAATACGTTCGGTCCGGTCCGGTCAAACGGTCCGTATGCTCAGCCCTAGTCGAGTGTATCTTCTACTTGTAAAATTTTGAGTAGATATGAGGTTATTCAATAGCTAGTGGAGTAACTTGTTCGAGTTGATAGAATACATTATAGCCACAAGTTTTGCTTCTATGTGAGAATTTGCTCCATCACGAAACCAAGAAAGATGTATTGTTGCAAGTTTTAGTACTTAGCAAACTACCCAATTCATAAAGCTATTACCAATAGTAATTTGCAAACCAGTGACACATAATGCCACCACAACATAGATGAGTACATGCAATGTAATTGCTGTTTGACATGCCAAAGGAAAATCCATACACATACATTTATATAACGTATTAACAATTATTGGAACAATGGGTGTAACCATTTAGTCCCCGAGGCATTGATGTATGGTCTTAATAATTTAGCGTGTAAATATTATAGTATATCGTTAAGTTCTATCAAACAATAAAGAAATGTCTACATATGGTTTTGATGTCTATATTTGTCGAGTTCATAGGTTACCCATATGTGTTCGAACCTAAGGGTGGTTTAAGTATTGGTACTTGGGGACATGTCTTGTCCATGATTTGTTCGCATTGCGATTATTATCTTACTTTGCAATGGCGGGACAATGTCTTAATTTGAGCATTGTCACCATTATTGTATATTATTTGTATATATTTATTTCCTTTGCGTGGCTTTAATGATAAGTGAATGTATGGATTTCGACATTGTTGATATTATGTATTAAGTTATGCGTGTTCGCAACTAGTTGCCTTTTTTATGGCATTAACGCTGCGACAATATATAGATTTGAACATTATTGCCATTGTATATTAATATTTGCGGTATCGCAATTTATTGCTTGTCTATGGTTCTATTGGTGTAACGATGTCTTGATTTGAACATCGTTGACAATATGTATTAAGCTTTTTGTGTAAGATTTTTACAATTTTATATTCCCTTCAGACGGGATTACGTTTGTATTCCAACCTTGTTTCTTAGCTATATATCAAGCTTTGTGCATTCATTTATATTTCTCATCCCTTGTTTTTTGCGGGATGATGTTCACATCAGCTTTGCTATGTGTGAAAATTTGTGCTTTAGCACTTATAGCTCGTTTTCCCTTTAATAACGGGATGATGTCGTTACGAGATATCTGACACTTTTTTATGTACATACATTTGTAGCTATTTGTAGCTTTCATTCAATCCCTTTAATGGCGGGATTAGTGTCATTGAAGCGGTCATGCCGCATAATTTTTCTTATTGAGTTTCACATCTTCGAGTGAACTTTCCACTTTGCGTGATGGGATTTCAAGCCTTTTGAGCGGTTATTATGTTGATGCACGAATGTTTTTGTGTCTTTTTAGCGGACATACCACTTGACGCGTTAGGTTTCGCGTCTTTGTAATTCACATTTCATGTTGCAGTAGTGTTATACATGGGTCTGTTGAAGGATCCATGATTGCTTATGCGGTTTGTGTTGGAGGTGAACCCATATTAATGTCGTGTAAACCTGAAGAACATACACAACTTTGTTTCTCATCGTTTGTTAGATACACAATCATTAAAAGGAGACAAGATTACTGTTAGCATTGACATAAATAGACTTTAAGCTATAACTCAAGATATGCTAGTATAAAGCTATGAATGTGAGGCGCCGAGGAAATTTGTTGAATCATGAACATTGGATAATGAATAAGGATCCATCCTCCCACTATGTTTGTGAAGTGATCCTGCTTTCAATCATATAGGCTTATGCGAGTAGCATATATAGAAAGGAATGCTGCAAAAATGTTACCTCTTGCCTTTGCTCCCATTCTTTTAACCATGTCATGAATCGATCCATAATAGTTCATAATAGTTCATCATAGGTACTTGTACATGGACACATCACTTGTCCGCCTTGTTTTCCTCTTGTGCCAAACGACTTTGTCCAAACTATGTACTTTTTTTTCATGTTTTGAAAATATATTTGGACGGATGGCGTCAATATTTATCAGGGTCTAAAGTTGTCAAATTTTCATTGAAAAATAAGAGCGACTATAATTTATGCCTTATTTCATAGCCTCGATTCCCAAAATGCATAGGATACAGAGTACCTTTGTTTTTATCATTAAAAAAGCAATAGCAATTGCAATATAGTGGTTAGACCAATAAGCTTATACTCAGAGGCATTTGAAAATTCTATGTTAAGTTGGGCTATATATGCATAAGTGTGCCATGAGTAGCTCCTATTTATAGCCTTAATTGTGAGAGTAAGAGATTTCATTAGCTCAATGTATGAGTAAGAATAGTATTCGGGCTGTTAGCAAAACTGTCTAGTAGAACTAACTACTGTTTAATTACTATCTGCTAAAGATAATGCGTGGTTTATAACGCCTGCATGTTATTCTTTTACTGAAAGTGTAAAAGTAATTTTAAAAGTATAAATTAGGAGAGATAATTACCTCTGCGAGCCACTTTACAGTATAGGTGTATCATTCATTATTAACCAAACTTCAAGCTCGTATTTATGGTGACAATGGTAGCAATTTATTTACCTTCCCCAAACTGTGATCACTAGTGGGTGAGGATGTTGGAATGAGCTTCGAAGCATGGTTAGACGCGAAAATCTTGAAAGAGCATGAGGTAGTTAGACTGCTCAGAAATACTACGCATTTCTGTTATTGTAGCATAACCTGACTTATATCATACCTCATCACAGTGGTAAGTCATATAAACATATATTTTATTTCACCTTTCATATATTATAGATCAAGTCATTGGTGAGATAACATAACATTCGTATGATTGTTGTGGGTGCATTGAAACCAACTGTATAGTTCTTATCAATAAGTAAATTATTTTTGAAAAACCCACCTTGAAGTATTGTTTGGTATGGTTCACAGTAAATAAACTATTTTTGAAAAACCAAGCCGAATAGTTCACGAGGCCAGCTTGAATTTTGATTTTTGAAAATGGGAAACTATGGGGTTGTCGACTTATTTCTTACTGCTATTGTATTTTTCTAAAGGGAATTAGACAGTACGTATCCAGTTCGAACTTTTTAGCTTAGATACTTGAGAGACCGAAGGGGTAAATAATTACAAGCTTACCTTACAGGTGCAACGTCATGGGTTATGTGGCCGAGTTTTAATGGTTGTGTCTCATACTCAGCTCCTTTCGTGTCGTGATTGCCACATTTTGTACGTGGATCACCATATTCCTCTTTCCCTTCTATACAAGGATGCATGTAGCAACCTCCTATTTACCAGTTTCTTGTGCCATTACGGCCACATGAAATGTTCATATTTGCGAGACATGTATAGTTCTCAAAGTGCTTGTAAGGCTTGCATCCTCTTTGTAAAGATGACCCAAACAATGGGTTCATCTCACAAAAACACAAGACCGATTGAAATAAAAAAAGAAATGCTATTTTTATTAGTTAATTAGCCTTTAGTTTATTATCAAGAGAGAACAATTAAAGACAACTCTTTGGCTCAATTGTTACCTTATTGGTCTACTTTTGAAACATAATGAATTGTTACATTTTGCTTTTTAACTTGTAGAATAGAAAACTGTTGGGATTCTAGAATTTGATGGACAAAATGAATATCAAGAATGAATCAAAAAGGACTAATTTCCTAGCTTTTATGGGATTTAGATAGGATCTTGAAGTCAATACAGTATGTTTTTACTCAATTTAATGCAGTCATACAAACGATTATTGCTGATTGAAGAGATCTATTCAATGAGGCTTTAAATAACTGATTAATGCTAATTGATGATTTGTTACATCTTGAAGATTAATGATGATTTTGTTTCCTAATTTTTTTTAGTCAACCATATTAAAATTATTGACTAAGTGTTTAATCCAATGTTGACTGGAATTAGTTTTCTTTGTAGTCTTGATCTCTCTCCTATATAAATGAGACTCATAGTCATAGGTTAGATATCCAGAAAGTGTGTGTACACAAAGTGTTAAAGATGTAGACGTCTAGTAGAGTTGGTGTAGCCCCAAGGATCTTTGATCCCTGTTAGATTGTAACCGTTCTAGAATTGATCATCTAGAATTGGGGCTTTGGTGAAAAATGATAATGAATGGTTAACCTTGTCTGAATATCTCTTGTTTATTGCCGCTTTGTTTTTTAACTTATGAACATTAATATTATCCTAGATAATTGTCTAAACAACCTGAGCTTAAGACGTTTCTTTAGTTTTCAAATTGGTTATCAGAGCCTGTGGCTCTTGTTCTAGGATCTACAAGGGTTTTTGAAATACCATAAAAACCCTAATTTTCAAGAAATGATTTGTGCGTTTAAAGATTTTTGGGTTGTTTTTTGGAGTTAAATTGATATAGCAATATTTATTAATTGTCCTCTCTACCTTAATTGGTTATGCAATTGCAATGTAAATCAATTGTTACTATTAAGGGTTTATTGGTATAGTGACTTCATGATGATGGGATTCTGGACCTCGTCGTTACTTTATTTTTTATCATCTTCATTATTAGGGTTTTTTATGCACGAAACCCCTAATACCATGGTTGTCGTTGATTTAGGTTTTGATTTATATTAGATCTTTTGTTTTCTTGTTATTCTTCGATATGGATGGATTGCATACGAAGCAGCATGTGTGATTGGTTATCATGGTTACAGTTTGGGTAACATGATCTCTACGAAGGGTCGAATGGCAGTAATGAGAAAAACATTAGAACAGTTGGGCTCAAAATTTTAATGATGTTCGAATTTATGTTTGTACTGCCTTTGTTGTCCGAGAAACGAGAGTTTGTACTGGCTAATGGTGTACCGCAGAAGTAGTTAATACTGCTAGTCGTTCGCGGATATCCAGACATACACAGCAAAGGATGTCGGACAGAACTGACAGTTTCTTGAAGTACTTGGTTTTTGGATGGATTTGGATCTCGAATAGAACTATTTTTTAAATAGTTTATTCTTATTGATTTATGGCTCGTATTTTTGGAGATTTATTAAAGATGTGATTACGAAGAAGATTGTTTATCACTTATTGAGTGAAGTGGGGTGAAAATTTCTTAGATGCGTGTTTCATGTTCTTATCATATCTTTTTGGACCTTGGTGTATAACTTGTTGCGTACTTTCATGGTTTTATGGATTGAAGAATGTTTGATCTAGTTTTTACCTGTTGTAAGGAGGTAGTTGTAGTACTCCACAAGTATTTACTATCACAACTTAAAAGGGTTACGTTGTTTGTTCCTTATGTGCTTAGTGTTCATAAAAGTTGTGGATTTTATAAGAAATCGAGCGTCTACTTCTCGGAGAAGTAGTGTGGTTTCTTTATCATATTTTAGTGCATAGATACTTACAGGTGCAACGTCATGGGTTATGTGGCCGAGTTTTAATGGTTGTGTCTCATACTCAGCTCCTTTCGTGTCGTGATTGCCACATTTTGTACGTGGATCACCATATTCCTCTTTCCCTTCTATACAAGGATGCATGTAGCAACCTCCTATTTACCAGTTTCTTGTGCCATTATGGCCACATGAAATGTTCATATTTGCGAGACATGTATAGTTCTCAAAGTGCTTGTAAGGCTTGCATCCTCTTTGTAAAGATGACCCAAACCATAGGTTCATCTCACAAATACACAAGACCGATTGAAATAAAAAAAGAAACGCTATTTTTATTAGTTAATTAGCCTTTAGTTTATTATCAAGAGAGAACAAAGACAACCTTTTGGCTCAATTGTTACCTTATTGGTCTACTTTAGAAACCTAATAATGTTACATTTTGCTTTTAACTTGTAGAACTGTTGGGATTCTAGATTTGATGAGACAAAATGAATAAAAGAATGAAACAAAAAGGACTAATTCAGCATTATGGGATTCTAGAAGACTTGAAGTCAAACAGTAGTTATCTTCTCATTTAATGCAGTCAAACAGCGATTAATGCTGATTGAAGATCTCATTCAATGCAGTCAAACAACGATTAATGCTGATTGAAGATTAATTACAACTTGAAGATTAATGCTGATTTAGTTTCCTAATTATTTAGTCAACCATATTAAATACATTGACTAAGTGTTTAATACAATTGTTGACTGGAATTAGTTTTCTTTGTAAGTCTTGATCTCTCCCTATATAAAGAGATCATAGACATAGGTTTAGATATCCAGAAAAGTGTGTGTACACAAAGTGTTAAAGATGTAGACGTCTAGTAGAGTTGGTGTAGCCCCAAGGATCTTTGATCCCTGTTAGATTGTAACCGTTCTAGAATTGATCATCTAGAATTGGGGCTTGGTGAAAACGTATGAATGGTAAACCTTGTTGAATATCTTTGTTCTTATTCCGCTTTGTTTTTATAACTTATGAACATTAATATTATCCTAGATAAAGGTCTAAACAACCTGAGCTTAAACGATCTTTAGTTTCAACATGTGGTATCAGAGCCTCGTGGCTCTTGATCTAGGATCTACAAGGTTTTTGAAGATACCCTAAAACCCTAATTTTCAAGAAATAGATTTGTGGTTAAAGTTTTATGGGTTTTGGAGTTAAATTGATATAGCAATATTTATAATTGTCCTCTCTACCTTAATTGGTATGCAATGCAATTGTAAATCATTGTTACTATTAAGGGTTTCTTGGTATAGTTGACTTATGATGATGGATCTGGACCTCGTCGTATACTTTCTTTTTTATCATCATCATTATTAGGGTTTTTATGCGAAACCCTAATACCATGGTTGCTCGTTGATTTGGTTTGATTATATTCGATCTTTGTTTTCTTTATTCATCTATATGGATCGATTGCATACGAAGCAGCATGTGTGATTGGTTATCATGGTTACAGTTTGGGTAACATGATCTCTACGAAGGGTCGAATGGCAGTAATGAGAAAAACATTAGAACAGTTGGGCTCAAAATTTTAATGATGTTCGAATTTATGTTTGTACTGCCTTTGTTGTCCGAGAAACGAGAGTTTGTACTGCTAATGGTGTCCGAGAAGTAGTTAATACTGCTAGTCGTTGCCGATATCAGACAATACACAGCAAAGGATGTCGGACAGAACTGACAGTTTCTTGAAGTACTTGGTTTTTGGATGGATTTGGATCTCGAATAGAACTATTTTTTAAATAGTTTATTCTTATTGATTTATGGCTCGTATTTTTGGAGATTTATTAAAGATGTGATTACGAAGAAGATTGTTTATCACTTATTTGACGATGAAGTGGAATTTCTTAGATGCGTGTTCTTATCATATCTTTTGGCCTTGGAGATAACTTGTTCGTACTTTCATGGTTTTATTGATAAAGAATTGATTGATCTAGTTTTACCTGATGTAAGGAGGTACGTTGTAGTACTCACAAGTATTTACTATCACTTAAAAGAGTTACGTTGTTGTGCTTAGTGTCTCATAAAAGATGAGGATTTTATCAAGAGATCGAGGTCTACTCTCGGAGAAGAAGTGTGAGTTTCTTTATCATATTTTAGTGCAAGATATAAGACACAAGTTTGGGTTATTCTACTTCAGCATCAAGTTCGTTATACTTAGTTTTCTTCATCAGTGATCACTACATAGAGCCTACAGAGTTCGAGATTCAAGAGATGGTAAACATATGGGTTTCAGGGGAAGCTTATTGATTAAATGTTTAACCATCTACATGCACCACTTGAGGGGAAGTGTTTACAAGTTGCTTATCTACTGAAGACCCCTATTGGATGATTACAAAAAGGGGAAGAAGATTATAGAGTTATGATTTGCAGCTTATTATATGTGGTGGCATGATATAAAGGATATCTGATTGAGGGGAAGCTTGAAAGTTTTGTTTCATTTAGGGAGATGATTACATCTCAACTTCAAGGGAAGCTTAGGCTTTATGATGAAGTTCGTACACGACTTTGTTTGTTTTGTCATCATCAAATAGGAGAAGATTGTTGGGATTCTAGAAGACTTGAAGTCAAACAGTAGTTATCTTCTCATTTAATGCAGTCAAACAGCGATTAATGCTGATTGAAGATCTCATTCAATGCAGTCAAACAACGATTAATGCTGATTGAAGATTAATTACAACTTGAAGATTAATGCTGATTTAGTTTCCTAATTATTTAGTCAACCATATTAAATACATTGACTAAGTGTTTAATACAATTGTTGACTGGAATTAGTTTTCTTTGTAAGTCTTGATCTCTCCCTATATAAAGAGATCATAGACATAGGTTTAGATATCCAGAAAAGTGTGTGTACACAAAGTGTTAAAGATGTAGACGTCTAGTAGAGTTGGTGTAGCCCCAAGGATCTTTGATCCCTGTTAGATTGTAACCGTTCTAGAATTGATCATCTAGAATTGGGGCTTGGTGAAAATGTATGAATGGTAAACCTTGTTGAATATCTTTGTTCTTATTCCGCTTTGTTTTTATAACTTGTGAACATTAATATTATCCTAGATAAAGGTCTAAACAACCTGAGCTTAAACGATCTTTAGTTTCAACAAGAACTGTGACCAGTGGGTTGTGGGTTGAGTCTCTTCAATAATATTATTTTACTAGAGAATGTTTTTGTTAGCCTCAAAATATTGAGTCGAACAATGGAAGTTCGGTCACTCTACGATGGAGCTTCGGTCTTTAATTAGTTAATGTTGTAATAGGATAATATCGGGAATCGGGCTCGATAGTTAATCTAATATTGTATATGTTTCGGGTTTAATCCCAAGCAAAACCCGAGCCCGGGTCCTAGTTAAATATCCCGCGCGTCACTTTTAAGTGTCGGGGTATATAAGGAACTTTTCCACTTGGAAAAGTAAGTTGTTCAGTTGTTCAAAATATCAAAAATATCTTTTCTCTTTTCTCTCTCATTTCTCTCTCCTCTTTCTCTCTCTAAACAACTCACTCTCTTTCTTCTTTCTAGTCCGATTTCGTGTATGATATATATGAAGTGAAGTGTTACGGGATCCTACAATTGGCATCAGAGCTACGTGTGGATTCGTGGTTGATTCTTGTGGTTAAACAAGATCAAATTCGTGTGTAATTTTGAAGAAAAAAATCAAACCCGAATTATTGTGCTTAGATGTGTGAATGTTTTAGTTATTAAGCAAGATCTAGGCATAAGGTAGCTAATTGTGCAAGAGAAATCAAGTTAAAAGGTCAAAAAGGGCGATTTTTAGGCGATTTTAGGTGGAAAAACTCGTATATTTCGTCGTTGCGTTTTGACTTTCTGGCAAAGTTCATGTTGCGTTTTGACTCTCTTCTTGTTGCGTTTTGACTTTTTTCTTGGTTGCGTTTTGACATTGGTTTGTTTTGGTTCATTGCGTTTTGATTGCAGGTTGCGTTTTGAAGACATATATTGCGTTTTGACTAAGGAATACTTTGACCAATTTTTTATTTCATTGCGTTTTGACAAAATTTCATTGCGTTTTGACCATTGCGTTTTGACCAAATCTCAACCACTGCGTTTTGATAAAGTTCATTGCGTTTTGATTCAAAAGGCACTGCGTTTTGTCTAGAAATCTTGCGTGAAGAAAAGGGTTTCAGTAAAACAGCCATAACTTTTGATCCGTAACTCCGTTTCAGGCCCGTGACCTCTCAAATCGAAGAGAAAAACGTGACGGATCACGCTGTAACCATCCTTTAGCTGGTTAAGGATTTCTTAAGGCCCAAAAAGCTCGTTTACTATGATTTATTGACATTTTTCAGTTTTTTTTGGAATTTGTGTTAGACTTGTTTTTGTTCTAGCTCACGGCCCATCTGTATTGTTTCAGTTTGGTGAGCCTATTTAAACAAACAGCTTTAACCCTAGCCAGAAAATTATCTGTTTTTAGACAATTAAATCATTGGCCGCTGATTCCGAATCATTCATTCACGGTTATCTAGTGATCTTGTAAAATCCCGTTAATCATTTGTCGGTTTTGATCATAGACGAGTAAAATCCCGTGAACGTGAATTGCTTACACAACCACAACTTCAATCACATCATATCCACTTAAGATCCAACAAAATCTTTCACACTTCATAATTCACGATAAAATGGGAACAAAGGTTACTTCATCTTCGGGTTCAGTTTTAGAGGAACCAGAGATACAGAAACTGCAGATGCAAGCAAAGAATTTAAAAGAAAACTCCTTGAACAAATTGAATGCACTCAAGACAACAATTCAACATCTCTCGAGCTCTAACCACTCAATGTACTACGAGTTTAGAGAAGCTTTTCACCGACTCTTTGATGCGAATGAAGGACTTTTCAGGTCTGTGCTATCTCGAAACATGCAGAACTTGGAAATGCAATTCAGCAATGAAACACTTCACGAGAAGGATTCCAATTCTGAATTGCGTGCGATCAAAGGGCAGTTTGAACATTTCATACATTCAAAGATGTTCGAGCTTTCCAAGTATAATACAAATGCTCGGGAAATATTACAAGATTTCAATGCATACACTACCATGGAAGCTCAAACCTTCAAGGAAACAATAATTCAAAACATGGACTCCATTGAGCAATGTATAATAGAAAGAGCAAGTCATGAGCAACAGCTTAAGATGACGTTGAAAAATTTGAGTGAAAGACAGTTGCAGATTCAACAGTGCAAAGTTCAAGAGGTTCAATCATCGGTTACAAGTTCAGGAGATGAAACATGCAGTGGGATTGTATCAGATGAAGAGATTGAAAAGAAGGAATTGGAAGCACATTACGGTTTCATGGCAAAGATTCAGGAAGTCTTACCTGCAGAATCAAGTTCTACTGATACGCCATTGGAACAGGTACAAAACAATGATGAAAAGAATGTGTTTGCCAATGAAAGACAACATTCTGAGAAACATGCTGCAGAATGTGCTGATGAGCGTGCTGCGCTTGCTAATTTAATTGCTAATTTCTCATATCACAAGCTGTTTGGACGTCTGAAGCAGTTTCAAAAACGAAGTTAATGATATCCGTTCTGAGAGAGTTAGCCAGAGTTGCAAATCCATTAGCAATTCTTGTGGCTGCTCGAACCATATTAGGATAACTACTATAGGCACAAAACCTCAAAGTTCGAGTGCCCATCATACATGCAATCTTCTGCCACCCCGGACCAAGTGGTTCTACCTGTACACAAAGGCAAAGGATGCCAAACCAGTTACTCCGCAATCTGAGTAGTTTCTGAGGAAGGACAGTGATCAGAACAAGTCGAGGGATAAGGATATGGAAAAAGAAATTTGGCACTCCTTGCTAAGTACTTCAAGACTGTACAAACCTACAAACAAACAACCTTCGAATTCTTCAAATCAGGAACAAGATGAAAGATACCACACTGAAGGGTATAAAATGTCAATCAGTCATGGGCAGTTTGGGAATCAAGGTCGATGGACAGTTGCTGGGGCTAGGGATACAGTAGGCAGTCGGTAGTGCAACAAAATGGGATCAGTGCTTTCAACTGCAAAGGATATGGTACACCTTTGCCAGGGAAAGCAGGGAAGGCCAAGCGGGGTTAAAAGACTTCGGTATCACAGAAGGTGAAGATTGATGATTGCAAACAAGCTGAACAAGGTGTTCCTCTGCAAGCTGATTGGCTAGAGGACACTGATGAAGAGATGATGAAAATACAAGGAATTAGAAGCCAACTGATTACAGCGACATGGCAATGATCAGGAGGTTCCTGAAGAATCCAGTTTCTACTGGTCAGCCACTAAGAACAGGTATAAAACCACTGATTGAAAATGATGTGTTTGCCGCCTATGTGAGAGTACATTCTGAGCAACCTGAATCATTAATGACACCATTGTTTGGAGAAGGATGATAGCAATGTCACTCCTGATTCATCAAATATATGTAATAATGATAATCAGGTTGACCAAAATGCTGTAGAATGTGCTGCTGATGAGCGTGCTGCGCTTGCTAATTTAATTGCAAATTTAACTCTTGATACTGAGGAAAAGACTATACGATTTTAAAAGTCAATTAAAGAAGCAAACGCATCATAACTTCAGGAAATGAAGAGTGCAAAAACTGAACCTTGATGAGACTAGAGGGATCTGGGGGAGGCTATTAGCGGTGGGTAGTCTCTGATCGCACTTCAGACCAAAAAGACTGAGCTTGAGAAGTATCACGGCCTTAATGACCTAACGAGTGATTATAAATATACTTCAACAAAGTTAATGACACTCTAGGACTTTTTGCTTTTAAAAACTTTTGAGCATAGAAGAGGTTTTATAAAACCAATACCTATGGTAATTTTCAGTGTAAATCAGAAACAGATGAGTAGTCAAAATGAGTCTGTTAAATAGGTCACAATTTGTAAGGTATCTCAAAGAGAAAACAAAAGGGTTATTTCGGGATTTAAGGTTAAGGATAAGGAAAAAGACATTGACAACGGATGATTGAGATGGAGAAACAGTAAGTTTTTTAAATGAAATTCTTTATAAACGCAAATCAGTAATTCAGGGACCATTCACATGTAGCACCTCAATATGGTTCAACGTATCAGGTAGATCAACCTTTGACTAATAACAAGTACTGCAAGAAAGCTCAATCTAATAAGCCCTGTTTGTATGGGATCCATATGATACTCTGATCCTGAACAGATTTGCCCCCGATGGGGAATACATAGTGACTCTTGATAAAGGAGAGTAGAATCAAAAATTGTTAAAGACATAAGTGAACCATATAATTACACCTATCAAAACATCCTTATGAACTTTCAACCACTCTATCCAAAGCATATCTGATCAGTTGGAACGCGTAAAGAAGTTAGGAAGACAATGTGGAGTAAAACTGTTTGTTATGGACAAACAAACATTGCTAAAATACATTTTTCTACCCATGTCTAAATCCATTAGTAAAAGTAGACTACTTTATAACGAAATGACAAACAACTTCAATCATTTTAGAACAATTTGTCAACAAACTTGGTCTAATCATACTAGTAGTGCATTTCCTAACCCAACTGCTAAGAGTATGGAAGTTTTGATCAAAATCTTATTAATGCCTCTTTCAGACAAAACTATACTAGACAGTCATTGTTTTATTCATGAACTAAAAAGAGAAATGAATGACGATTTGGAGTACGTTAATTCCCTTGAAAAGGAGCTTGACGAACTTGAATCAGAAAAGGCTGATTTTTCAAACATATATGATCTACTTCTCGAAGAGTGTGTGTCTAAAGATGTTACATGTTCATATTTGCATTCTATGTCTCATTTAAATGCTAATACTGAATTACAATGCATGTATCTTCATAAAGTCAAAGAATGTGAATGTCTTGCACAAAAGCTTTCGAAACAAACTGAATCTGTTAACAAAGAAGTTCATAATAATTTGTTAAAAAGTTTTTCTAAACTTGAAAAACACTCGATTTCTCTTGAACTTTCTTTACAACATTGTAAAGAACAAATGAAAAACAACTCAGTTTGCAAAGAAAACGGATCTAATGTATTTCGAAAAGAACGTGAACAATATCATGAAATACAAGATTTGAAAGCTCAAATGCAAGACAAGAACATAGCCATAAGTGAGTTAAAGAAACTCATCGAGAACTGCAAGGGAAAGTCTGTGGAAACTCAGTTTAATAAACCATCTGTTGTTCGACAACCAAATGCTCAACGAATTCCAAAACCATCAGTTTTAGGAAAACCGACTCCTTTTTCAAATTCTCCTGAAATGAGAAGTTTTCAAAAGAAACAGTTCAAAAGAAACAGTCGGTTAATAAAACTAATGTGTCGGATGGTTTGTTTAAACAAGTCACTCAACAGAATTTGCCACAGATTAGAAAACAAGCAGTTCGAAACACCAATGTGATTGCACCTGGCCCCTCTAGGAATTGCCCAAAGCATGTGTCACATCAGTCACCAAGGGAAAAAGTAGGCTCAAATGACATGGTTCATAACTACTACCTAGAGAAAGCTAAGAAAAGTGCACAACTTCAGAAAGACAAAGAAGTGAATGGAAAACCTAGTATGATTGATCCTGCTAGATTACCCAACACTGCTAATGGTTGCAAACCAAAACCTAGGAATTGGCAAGCATCAATGAGTAGTCGGGTTTCAAACAAAGATGTTCACTTAGGAGAACATAGGAAACAAAAGCCTTTCTTGAAGTTCAATGACTTGCAATGTCCTACATGCAAAAAGTGCCTTTACAGTGCAAATCATGATGAATGCGTCTTAGAATACCTCTCAAGGTTAAATCCTCGTGCCTCTGCACAGAATAAGGATGCAAAATCCCATAAGACAACAAAGAGATATATGCCCGTAGAAAAGTCAAGTGCATCTAAGAAACCAGAAAGACAGATCCCCACAGGACATAGGTTCTCAAACAAAAAGACTACCACTGTCCCTGAGAAAACAATGAATCCTAGATCTTGTCTTAGGTGGCAACTAACGGGTAGAATTCTCAAGACTGTTGGTCTTAGGTGGGTTCCCACAGGAAAGTTATTCAACTCTTGCACGAGCAAGGTTGAAAGTGAACCCACACATGGTTCAAATGTAGATATCCATCATATTCATGCATGCAAACAAACTCTGGGTTTAAGTGCAGGTACGTCATTCAATGGTCAAAAGCAACAAAGAATTGACCTAAATGCAGATGCACTATACAATGAAAAGCAGGAAAATCTCAGAGTGTGGTTGCTGAAATTACTGATATCTAAGAAACCAGTGCCAGAATGGTTTCACAAAAGATGAAATCTTCAGCAAAGACGTTTGATCGCAGCAGATCAAGCCTCGGTCTTCATGGCAATGACGTTTGAACAACGCAGTTCAAGCCTCGTTCTTCATCAAATGACTTCTGATCATAACCGTTCAGAACTCGGAATTCAAGACCACAGCAATGAACAGTCAAGTTCAAAGCTGGTTCCAAAAGTTGTTCCTTAAGCAAACAAGACAGCTACATCACGACAAGAGTTGGAATTACTATTCCACCTTCACATAGCAATGCTGAGGACAACAGGTATATATATATATATATACAAAATCTGAAAAATAGAAAATTTCCAAAAAGAATCTTCTCGACATGTCTCTTGGAATCGATAACATTTACGTGCTTAGAAATGTCGATTAACATTGACACGGGTGTGTAAATGAAGTTCGAGCGAGAGTTGCAAAATTTTCAAAACATGTCATTATCTAATTTTTTCTAAATGGCTTTATGCAAATGGGTCAGTACATAACCCGGAACTTCAAAATAAAAGGGAAGGTATATATCTTATCTTCACAACGAGAAAATTTAACTTTCTCGGTCTTGGAGCTTTCTTACAAGACATTAATGTATTTTTAGCTTCAAGAAACATATAAGTGTACGTTTCATGCGCTTACCCATTACCGTTAGAAGAGCAGTCCTCTAACATCTGGTTTCAAAAAAGTTGAAACACAATTAATTCAAAAATATCTCGATGACAATTCATAATCTTCAAAATTGTGTTTCAACACTCCATCCCTCACAATGTTTTCAAAAGACAACCAATTTCCTCATTGTGCCTATTTTTTTGAGGGGAGTTTTTTGAAAAACAAAGTTTTAATTTCTTGATACATCATCAACTACCATTCTTCATGTATTCAAAACATTAACAAAATGTTCCCAAACCATTCATGCTGACCATATATTCGTCCTTAGATTTTTCAAGAAATATATTAATCACAGGTATTTCAAAAACTAAGTGTTTTTATTTAAAATAAATGGAGAAAATGTAATTTAAAATAGATCTAATCGACCAATGTGGCTGAACATAAGAAACGGTTGTATGGTTTATCTTAATACCCAACAACATCTTTAATTTTCACTATGATTCTGAAGTCATAAGGTGGTTAGGTTAAGAAATGCAATCCTATATCCAACCAGAACCGAGGATCTACCCAAGGATAATCCAAATTTAGAAATAGCAGTCCTTAGTATTGATTGGAGATGAATTCTATAGGAATAATGGTCGACTAAGATTGAGCTAACACTGAAACAATCACAACAAGGTGTTAGTGATGATGTCTTGGTAAGCATTGAAGGCGTGAAGAAGTGAAAAATAAATGATGGCTAAAATGTCTAAAGAAAGAAGCCTCACACAACATAAGGCAGAAACCGGGTCAATACATATGCGCTTCAGAATCACAATGATTGCCTGACATTGAAAAAGCCATCAAGGACCCAGGATGCAGATGCACAACCCTTCTCAGCCATTCGTGGATCTCTCACAACGGAAACTTGTCTCAATTGATCACGGAGATACACACGTTTATCTCTATGACATCACCACTCCCAACATTATTATAATGAATAGGTGGAATATGCACCCAGTCCCCCCCCGGCCCCCCTTCCCCACCCTCCTTCCCCCTCCTTTTCGAGTACTAAAACCAAGATCACTAATCGAGCTAGAGCCAAGAGAAACAATAAAAATCTCGTTAGGACACATTCCATTCAAACACTTGTTGAACATCAAAATCAAGTCAACAAGCGTTATCCAAGATCCCATACCAATACATTGTGATATATGCCCAGAACATCTGAGTGATACTAATGTATTCACAATGAAGCTGGAAACTTCTTGAGCCACAAGCTTCAAACAAGCTCTTGTAGGTGACTTTGCGAGATTCTATATGATCACACTTGGTGATAACTGTAAATCGATTGGTCCAGTAAAAAGAATTGACGGTTGATGAATTTTGATAAAAACATGACACTCTCGATGTGTTACAAAAACTCTTTAACGAGTGACACGTCGATTGATTTTCAAATCAATTTTCTCGTTTATCACTAACGTAAACCTGCAGGTCAAACGATGGTAACGGCAACCTCAATCCCATTCAAATGCTCAATCTACGAAGACATACTATCTAGAAAGCTCAGATTAAAGACACAGACTTATCCAGCTAACACTAAAAAAAAGCTTTCAAGTAATGCAAATAGTATGAGCATGTTGGTCAAAGACACAAGATCGCAAGATGGCTTAGCTGATCGCAAAGCATGAAGGAACAAGATTACAATGAAGACAAAGACCAAGAACACTCGAGCTTAAATGACAAAAGCAATCTCACTCTGAGTTAGTTGATATTGAACATGTAGCAGTCTGCTCCAGCCTCCGATTACTAGAACCAAAACGCACTATTGAGTCTAGAGCCAAGAGATCGTCAATTAATCTCATTAGGACACATATCCAATTCTCTTGTCTTTCACACACTGTGGAAACAAGTCTATCCTAAGAGTCCTACGCATTATCATTGTGATATTGCCAGAACATCCGAGTGAAACGATGGTTTTTCACAATGAAGATGGAAATCCTGCTAGAGCCAACATCAAACAAGCTCTAGGTAGGTGACTTGTGCGATTCTATAAGAATCAATCTTGTGACAACTGGAAAGAAACGATGGTGCGATTCCGTGTGAATCAATCTTGTTCCAGTATAAGAATTGACGGTTATTGACCATTTGACAAACAATCAAAACTCTCGAAGTGTTACAAAATTCTTTCATAAGAAACACTTAGTCTGTCTTTTCAAATCAATTTTCTCTTTATTACTAACTGTTTCATTACAGGATATCTTAAAGATGGAGATGGAGATGGAAATTCCCAGTTCCTGAGATGCAATAAATAACCGAATGCCAAGACATGACCTACACTTGTATTATGATGTTGAAAACCTCATAAAGTGTCAAAGCTTCCGCAAACTTCTGATGTCATGTAGGTTATTCACGGAGTGCAACAAGAAAGGCGATCCATCACAAGATGATGTAAGATTATGTTTAGGCGATGATCTCAAGAAAGCTCAGATGAATCACACGTCAAAGACAAGCGTAAGATGAAATCAAAGATTACTATCCCAAATGTATAAGATATCAAATGTCTACGAGCTAAAGACTGAAGTGATTAAAGTTTGGTATTTTTAGGGGTGACCTCCCTTAGGGGGAGATTGTTAGATATTAGAAAAAGACTCGGTCACCCCGTGTATTTTACTGTTTATTATAGCTCGTAGCTGAATAGTTAATAGTACGTTTTTCGGTTTTAAGTCGGGTACGAATACCCGGTATATTGTAAGTACTATATATAGCCTCTTCTAACTTTGGAAGAGGCAAGCTAGTCAAATCTTTTACACTTCAAAACACATACACTCTCTCTCTCTCTAGAATCTCTCTCTTGTGTTTCTCTCACTAGAAACTAGCTAAACCACTCGAATCATCACCCGTGTTATGATTTAAACGATCCTACAACAAACAATAAATTGTCAAAGATGGTATACTAGAGTAAACATAGTAATTAATGAAAAATTTAAATTATCTCTAATAGCATTAATAGATTCAGGAGCAGATTTAAATTATGTTAGCCTCAATTTATTGAGTCGAACAAGGAAGCTCGGTCACTCTACGATGAAGCTTCGGTCTCTAATTAGTTAACGTTGTAATAGGATATTATCGGGAATCGGGCTCGATAGTGAATCTAATATTGTATATGTTTCGGGTTTAATCCCAAGCAAAACCCGAGCCCGGGTCCTAGTTAAATATCCCGCGCGTACCTTTAACGTGACGGGGTATATAAGCTCTTTTCTATTTAGAAAAGAGTAAGTTGGTTCATTTCTAATAATAATTCCATTTCCATATTCTCTCATCTCTCTCTCTCTCTTCTTTCTCTCTCTAGAACAACTCCTCTCTTTCTCATTTCTAGTTCTAATTTCGTGTTTGATTCTATGAAGTGAAGTGTTACGGGATCCTACAATTGGCATCAGAGC
>BQNB010007791.1:0-56612 GCA_026074375.1 Tanacetum coccineum | reverse complement strand
TAACTCTTTTAGACCAATAAGATTTTTTTAACCATTAAAGATTTTTATTTAATTCAAAAGGGTATAATAGTCAAAGACATTTTTATATTATATTTGAGTTTTTTAAATAAATACCATTTTTTTTAATTCTATAATTTTCAAAATTATTTTTTTTATTTTTTTGTTTTACTTTTTTAAAAGTCCTTTTAATTTTTGAAATTCAAAAACTAATATTTTTTTTAATTTTCATGTTTTGAAAAGAGGCAATTGCATATATGTTTTTTTAATAATATGAATTTACATGTGTTGCAGACTTACAATTGTTTAAACTTTTCTATCAACATTTATGTTTTAAAATAGTTAGGTACATATGTGTTTCTTTAGATAATGTAAATTTATAACAAAACAAAAACATAAATGTTTTACACAAAATTGTATATCAAATAAAATACAATTAAAATAGAAATTTGTAAAAGCAAAAAGTACATGAATCGAATCGATCTATACACGTATGCACTAATAATATTTAACGCAAACGGACATATGTGCACATGACATATGAATTTGAAGTTTCTCATCTGACTCCTTAGAACATGTGTGCACGCCTTCAAGAACGTACATGCACGCCTTCAAAGAACATATTTGTACTTCCAGTTTTTCATCAAATTCTTTAGAACATATGCGCACGCCATCAATGAACATACATGCACTCTTTGGTAATCGTATTTCTTCAAATGCCGCATATTAGTTTCATCCAAATATATAACAACCCAAGAATTTTCATTAAATGCAAAACTTATTTTACTATTATCACAATTGTACAGGGAAATTTTTCACTTTATTACATTACTTGTATTGTCAATATCTCAGTATGTAATGTAACTTACATAACTAAAGTAGACGAGCTCACGCAACCTATCTATGACAATCCTGTCTTCATATATGTCAAGCAAACATCATAACATGTCAAGTCAATATCATAATATCCTTATTACAAGGTACATTATTCCTATAATGTACTATTCACAACGTTATATCTAAACGGGCTTTAATCCGTTAACGTATACCTCTAAACCCTAATTACATGAATGATTAACATCTACAGTGAATGCACAAGCTACTAAAGCATATGTACAAGTAATATAACATCTCATTTGAAATATAAAATCCCTTTAAATCAAAGTACAATTCCTTAAAAGATCAGTATACAAGTCATTAAGCTCAATCCCTAAAATAGCCGTCTAACCTCCGTTTTCATCCTCATTTCTTCACTATCACTTATGTGCAAGCTACTATACTCATTTTACAATATATGAACCCTAATTATTCCATTCATAAGCTTTCATACCTCTTTTTGCATTCAAAACCCTAATTCAAAACCCTAAACCCTAAAACCGAGCTAGTTTCTAAACCATGACCCGTATCTTGATTTTTACCCATTGTAAACCTAAACCAACTCTTAAATAAGTTATAATAACATAAATTACAACATCCTCAATCATATTCCATCATCATTTCATCATTCTACTTCAATTATCCAAGAAACGAATCCAGAAAACCCTAATTGTACCCTAATTGTGATTTTGACCCGTTTACTCATTTTCAGACTATCTCATTCTCAAGTAAGCAACCAAGAGTCATTGTAAACCCATAAAATGAGTTTACAAACCTTTATCCATCATTATCCATCCTTGCTTCAACAATGTACGAGAATTACAAAGCTAGAAAACCCTAAAAGCCTTATATGAACCCTAATTCCAAGCTACGGCTTATTCTTTCAATTTCGACCCATTTTAACTTAAACCAACGATCAAACCTCATTGATAATCCTTTATATAAGTCCAATGATCAGTATTCCATCCTTCCCAATCAATAATATTCGAATTATAAGCAAAGAAAGTCAAGAAAACCCTAAACGAGCCCTAGTTGGACCCGTGACCCCATTTCTTCAATTCTAACCCGTTTTAACCCAAACCAATTACTAATCCTTGTTAATACTTCTTATATCAGACCTTGGGAACATGTATTAACAATCCTTAATCATTTATACACGAAATATGAGCTTGAAAACTTATGAAACCCTTGTCGAACCCAAAACAGACCCGAACCCATTCATGACCCATTTTTACCTATTTAAAACTCTTCCATGTGCAAATAACCTCCAAGAATACCTTCTAGATACATTGGAGCAGCTTACTAAGCTGCTTAGGCTATCTCTTGGCCAAGGATGAAGGCACATGGCCTCTCCTTTTGCTATAACAGCCGCGGCAGCAACCAAGGCCATCCAACACATCAAACCTATTCTCTAGACTTCCACATATGAATTCCTAGCTGCTACACATCATATGCTAGCCCTAACACATGTCAAGAACAGATCCTAAGTCTTGCTTACTCCTCTTAGCTTCAAATGACTATAAATAGCACCCTTGTATCTTCATTCTAACTTGCACCACATCTCTTCTTTCTCAAACCCATAAGGCAGCAATCCTTTGCTCCCATATGATCCTAGGATCATTAAAGAAGTTCAAGAAGCGAAGCCCTGAAGAATTGAAGCCTTGGAGTGAAGATACAAGGCGTACGAGTGGAAATACTACCCGAAACGACCCATTTCCACCATTTTTGCTCCTTGAAGCTCAAACCCAGGTTCTAAGGATTCTACTTCTGCTCCTACACTTTTATAATGTTCATATGATCCTAAATATACTCTTGTTAAAGTTTCATAACTCAATTCATGCTCATTTTCCATTTTGATCCAAAACCGTACACCCGAAACCCTAATTTCACGTTTTTTCTTACTGACTAAATGTTATATGCTTACAATATTGTTATATCTTATTCCTAGCATGCTTAAATAATGTTAAAATAACCACTTTATTGATTAATGAAGTAAATTTGAACTTAAAAACCCGCACATTTATGTTTGGAAACCCTAATTTGGATCCCGTTTTGCTTCCTAGCCATAACGATCGTTATTTATAAACTTGCGGTACGTTAAACTTATATTTTAGTATATGATAACTTATAATTATCTTTTGAAATGTTAATCATAACTTTTATGGCAATTTGGACATGTTTTGTAATTATAATCCATGCAAGGGGTATATATCGTAACTTTCTGAAATTAATAACTAGAAGGGATGAATATGTCATTTTATCAATAGTTATAACTATAGGGGTTATTATGTCACTTTTCAAAGTGCAAGGTTCATTGGTATAGCTTTAAAGTTAAAAGACCTAAAGGTCGTTAAAATGCAAAATCCCAAGGACTATTTTGCCACTTTTCAAACTCAAGGGTCTAAAATGTAACATTTTGAAAAAGTATAAAAACACATTCAAAACATTACAAGACATAACTTTAATTAACGCTTCTCGTGCTTAACATTTCTAGATATTAATTAAAACGCTTAAAACCGATTATATTGTATCACAATACTAGGGAGCTTCATATTAAGGAGTTTCATCTTGGTATTACGTTCTGACTGAGTTGTTGGGTTTACGATTTAAAGTGCCCTAGCTCCTCAAACGTTTACTGAATGACTTCTGAATTATGATGGCCCGAACAGTGATACAATAATTCCAAACTCTTCAATCAAACTCATAACTCTTAAAACTAAAGTTCTAGAGTACAATCTTCTTAAGACTCAACATATTTACTCAGGTTGCGTGACGTGGCTGTTTACTATCATTTTACTATATCAACATTCCCCGGTTAAGATTATGATAAGGTCGTCAGCTTTCATTTTAGAATATTTATTACATCTACCTATCAGGTGAAGTTCATAACCTCGCATTTACTTATTTACATGTTTTATAAACCCGCGAGGGGGATACATGCTTGTTACAAACTCTTTTATATACTCATAACAATGTGATTACTTTTCAAAGACTTAATGAATTCATAACCCCATATTTCAATCTTTTGAATACTTTATAAACTTGTGATACCTGATATAAACCATGAATGCAAGTGTTTTTCTAAATGTATGCTATCCAGATATATTATTGCCTAAGTAGCTTCCGCGCTATTATTTCATATCATGATATCAATAAATACATTGCATTGGGCGAGTGAACACAAATATTGTGAATAGATCTAATTGTGGTGACGCTCCCTGTTTGTATGCCAATGGCCTTGGGGTAGCCAAACGCACTATATTTGTCCTAATAGGTAACCTTGGCAAGTTACCTTTTCCACGGGGACATCTGTCCCTAACCAATATCACTACGGTGATTTCCCTGTTAATGTATTGATGTCATGAGCTTAGATGCAATAAATAATGTTCCCCATGATGATTGTCCCTGCAATACCAGTATTTACATTATAACTTGTATTCAACTATTACATTTCAAACCTATGAATTTCACTCAACCTTTGTATTGACCCTTTTTATGCATGTTTATTTATGTAATTGGCAACTTATGGCATGTGAGGTGCATGGAACCATGAAGAAGCTAAAACTTGTTATCATTCACATTTTATGTTTCTAGATTTTGGGACCTGCCTTTGTAAAACTCTGATTTGAAATGAATGATAACATATCTTTTGAATAAACGTCTCTTTTGGGTCGTTTTCTATGATTATGATTGTTGTATCCATGAAGTAATACCCCAGATTAGCTTCCGCTGCTATATGTAAAAAATGGGGGTGTTACAGATTGGTATCAGCGCCATGGTTATAGAGAACAAGGTCAAAACCTTAACTATAACCACATTTCTTTTCTAGCCATCAAAGTCCTCCGTGCCACTACATTCCGGAACAAGTATGTAAATATACATATCTATTATACTATTACATAAATAACTTATGTTATTTACAAACTAGGTTGTTAAAAGAACGATGTCTTCTCCCAACCACTCTACTTCCGATATTGAGGATACTTTTTCCTCTATGAATATTCTTAACTATACTTCGGTCTCATCGGATTATTTCCCAGTTTCATCGGGAAGCAGTTCTTTTAACTCTTCGGAAAACTCTACAGATAATATGATCCCACCATTATTCTCATCTTTCTACAATAATCCTTGTTTGAAGGACGTACAAGCATTTTATGCTAAGGAATCACCTATTTCATCACCAGATCCTATTACTTCACCAGCTATTTTGACTCCATCTCCGGTATTACCACCATCATTACTATTTGATCCTCGATATTTCTTTGTTCCTGAAGAACTATTACCACCTAAGAAGCGAATATGTTCCTCATCTTCTTCCTCAACTACGTTATCTAATTCATCTCAGAATCAAACTTGTAATTTGGTATCACCATCCTTCTCAGTTTCTACTTCTACCCCACCTCAAGTATTTGAAATAGGAAAATGTTCAGATAAGATGTATCTGAAACATCATGAGAAACAAGTTGAAGATATCTTGAATTATTTAGATGAACTCCATCTTCACCGCATTGAGAGAATGGAAGAAGGACGTATTAATGGTAACAAACTAAAGACCGAACTTAAGAGAATCCGCACTCAGATTATCAGACTTCAAAAGAAGCGGTTAGGGCAAAAGGATAAGATTGCCTTTGCTCACTATAGAATTTCTGATCTTGAACAAATCATTGGGAAAATTTAAGCTCGTCGCCAAACAAATCAGGAAGATCTTTAGGATGTCATCTACCGGATCAAAATCATCAAGCTGTTTATAACTTTATCCTAGCCATGGGATGTGTGGTATAAATAAAAATGCTTGTCAAATCTTGACTATGTATAGTAAAAAGGCAAGTTATTTATAAAGGCAATCCCATTTCCTATCTTATTGTTTCCAATTTATCACTCTTTCATCATCATTTCTATCAATTGCATCATTATCTCCGTCTTCATAAATCATACCATGACTTCTAAGTGCTTAAAAATTCATTACTCTTTAAGCATTTTAAGCATCACATTCTCTTACTTTTCAAAACTTGTGATATCATTCTTACTACTTGTTATCTTATGTTGATAGAATGCCTCCCAAAAGGACGTCAACATCCGAAACACCAGCCATAACTTTAGATGCCATCCGACAACTGATTGTTGATTTTACTGCAGCACTGGAAGCATAAACTGCTGCCATGGCAAATACTGACAATCCCAATAGGAACACTGGACCCAGAGAAATTCTGGTAGCAAAAAGAGGAAACTACAAAGAATTCATAAATTGTCAACATTTCTACTTCAATGGCACGGAAGGAGTTGTTAACCTCATCCGCTGGTTTGAACGTACTGAATCGGTGTTTTCTCATAGCAAGTGTACCGAGGAAGACAGAGTGACATTTGCTACTGGTACTCTAACTAATGATGCCCTATCCTGGTGGAATTCATACGCTCAACCTATTAGAATAGATCAAGCCAATCAAATCGCTTGGACCGAATTAAAAAGACTCTTAACCGATAAGCATTGCCCTCGAACTGAAGTCAAGAAAATGGAAGATGAATTTTACAATCTGACTGTGAAAGGGAATGATCTCAAGACTTATGTTAGAAGATTCCAGGAATTAACAATATTATGCCCGAATATGGTACCAAACACCGAGAAACTCATGGAAGCTTTTATCGTAGGATTACCCAGGAGTATTGAGGGAAATGTTACTGCCTCGAAGCCTCAAACTTTGGAGGAAGCCATCAACATAGCCCAGAGATTAATGGATCAGATAATAAAGCGTAATTATATGCTAGAAACCAATGATCGCAAATGAAAGCTTGAGGATGAGAGAAACATCATCAACAACAACAACTATCAGGATAACTACAACAATAGCAACCGTAACAATGATTATCACCGACAGCAGAATAAAAGACAAGAAACCTTCAAAACTTATACTGCCACCAATGGATATACTGGAAACCTTCCCTTGTGTAAAAGATGTAGACTACATCACACGGGACCTTGCAGTGTCAAGTGTCAGGTTTGCAACAAGATAGGTCACCAAACCAAGTACTGCAAAAACAACAGGGCCACAGGAAAGCATACTTAGAGATAAGCTTTCTTTTGGTCACTTTAGGATTTCTACCCTAGAAACAACTCTTGAGGATATTCAAGTTTCATCAGAATCTTCTCCAATCTGAAAACCCCAATCATCAAGCTACATTCCTTGTCGTTTGTTACTTTTATCCTACTGCAAGATACTTAGCATAAGTATCAACTCTTTTAGAGTTTCATATGTAAAGCTATCCATGAAATAATAAAGTGATGATTCCGTTACATCTTGTTATCTGATGATATCAAAATTCGGCATCGTTTATCAATTCTATTATGTTCAACTCTAAATACTCTCCTCATACCTTTGAAACATAAATTATCATCCTCGATTATATGGGCGTCAGTACAATCAACATCTGAATATTATCTAACAATTCATTTTCTACACATTACCATATCATGTTTTTATGCTTAGGTAAGACGATTTATGATCATCTTATTGAAATGAATTAGGTCACTTCTTCATTTGAATAATGAATTTATAAATTCTCAGTTACAAGGAGTTGAACGCTTCTTTTTGTAAGTGACAAATTATAAATAAGTAGTGTAGGATCGTTATTTCTTAATGAAACACTGATATACTGTCAACTATGCGGAATCTAGTTGGCAGTACTTATGAAGAACACACAATAGTTTCTCAATTATCATTATTACCTTTATCATCTGTTCATTTCAAAATCTGTATCTCACGTGATTAGCAACTCTCTTACAAATTCATAATCATTCTTTGATATAACTCATTCCATGATCTCCGTATTCTAAAATTCTCTGTTATATTCTGCAACGTGATAACAAGGAAACACACAAGAATCTATACAATGTCAAATGAATTCAATACCACTAGGTATGAAAATTTTGACAAAGACTTGTGATAGCATTCTTATTTGATGTTGACTTTTAAAGGTTAATGAATAGCGATTCTTTATGATCAGAGTAGTGCAGCAGAAGCGTGGTGGGCCGATAACCCACAGGTTCCACAAATCAAAGTATGTCATCCACCCAGGTTTAATCAGAATCTGAAGAAATTCTATTGGTTGTCATCAAAAGGTGTGATCTTAAAAATAAGTAGATGTGTGAAAGGAGGTAATTATAATTATAGTGTACAACATAATTATAAATGCATCACACACGTGGACTTGTGACCTTGATTAACATAACATAAAAATCAAATTCATGCCCAGTACTTACATCTATTCACTATAACTTTCAATTAATCTCGGGACGAGATTTCTATAAGGGGTGGAGACTATAACAACCCAAGAATTTTCATCAACCTATTTTACTATGATCACAATTGTACGGGGAAATTTTTCGCTTTATTACATTACTTGCATTGTCAATATCTCAGTATGTCATGTAACTTACATAACTAAAGTAGACGTGCTTACGCAACCTACCTATGGCAATCTTGTCTTCATATATTTCAAGTAAACATCATAACATGTCAAGTCAATATCATCATATCCTTTTTACAAAGTACATTATTCCTGTAATGTACCATTCGTAACGTTATATCAAAACGGGCTTTAAACCGTTATCATATACCTCTAAACCCTAATTCCATGAAGGGTTACTATCTAAAGTGAAAGATAATCAACTAAAGCATATATACAAGTAATATAACATTTCATTTGAAATATAAACTCCCTCCAAGTCAAGTACAAGTTTTTAAAGCACAATGTACAAGTCATTAAGCATGACATCTAAAATAGCCGTTTTACCTCCGTTTTCATTCTAGTTTCTTTACCACCACTTTTGTACAAGATACTACACTCAATATACAATGTATAAACCCTAGTTATTCTACTAAAAAGCTCTCATACATATTTTTATACTCAAAACCCTAATTCAAAACCCTAAACCCTAAAACTAAGCTAGTTTCTAAACCATGACCCGTTTCTTTATTTTTATCCATTGTAAACCTAAACCAATACTCAAATAAGTTGTAATAACTTAAATTAAAACATTCTCAATCATATTACATCATCATTTCATCAATTTACTTCAGCTAGAGGCAAATTGAATCCAAGAAACCCTAATTATGTCCTAATTGGAACTTTGGACCCATTTACTCGTTTCTAACCATTTTAATCCCGAACAATCAACCAAGAGCCATTGTAAACTCATAAAATGAGTTTACAATTCAGTATCTATCATTAACTTGGCAATATGCAAGAAATCAAAGCCTAGAAAACCCTAAAGAAACCCTAATGTGCCCTAAATGAACCTGCGGCTTGTTTCTTTCATTTTTGACCCGTTTTAACCCAAACCACCTATCAACTTTCGTTAATAATTCTTAACACAAACCTTGAGAACATATTTATATCATCCCATGATCATTTTACATGAAATATAAGGCAAGAACATGAGTTCGAGTCTTAGAAGACCCAAACTAACCCGCAACCCATTCTTTGCATTTCTTACCCACTTTAAGGCCTTTCTTTGCAAAATAACTTGTCCACATGCATACTAAACAAGATTATGCAGCTGCTACTACAAATATCTTACCTCCTTTGGCCCCAAATGAGGCCACATCACCTCTTTTGTACCCATGGCAGCCGTGACATGCTCCTATGGTGTCCAACACCTTCACTCTACATCCTAGACTTTCACAAATCCTTCCATAGCCTCAACACATCATATTCTAGCTCTTACACATGTCTTGATCAGATCATAGAAGTTCCTTAGCCCTCTTGGTCTCATTCAACTATAAATAGAAGCATAAACCTTCACTTCGTTCTCATCCCCCACTCTCTTATCTCATACCCATTATAGGCAGAAATCCTTTGCTCCACTAAGTGCTAAGAAGATCTAAGAAGATCAATCAAGTAAATCTTTGAAGATTTGAAGCCCCGAGAACAAGATACAAGGCGTACGAGTGGAAATACTACCCGAAACGACCTATTTCCACCACTTTTGCTCCTTGAAGCTCAAACCCAGGTTCTAAATATTCTACTTCTGCTCCTACACTCTTCTAATATTCATATGATCCTAAATATACTCTAGTTAAAGTTTCAAAACTCATTTCATGCTCATTTTTCATTTTGATCCAAAACCGTACACCCGAAACCCTAATTTCGCATTTTTCTTAAAACTAAATGTTATAATAATTAAATGTTCTTATAATCTATCCTATCATGCTTAACTAATGTTAAAATAACCACTTTATTGATTATTGAAGGAATTTGAACTTAAAACCCGTGCGTTTACGTTTTGAAACCCTAATTTAACCCGTTTTGCTTCCTAGCCTAACGAATTGTTATTTTAAACTTGCGTTACGTTAAAACTTCATATTTTAGTTTATCATAACTTATAAATATCTTTTGAAATATTAAAATAAGCTTGCATGGCAATTTGGACATGTTTTGTAATTATAATCCATGCAAGGGGTATATATCGTAACTTTCTGAAATTAATAACTAGAAGGGCTGAATATGTCATTTTATCAAAGTTATAACTATAGGGGTCTATTATGTCACTTTTCAAAGTACAAGGTTTACTTGGTATATCTTTTAAAGTTGAAGGACCAAAGTCGTAAAAGTGCAAACCGAGGGTATATTTTGCCCTTGTTCAAACTCAAGGTTTAAAATGTACATTTTGAAATAGTTTAAAATCATGTTTTAAACCTTACAAGGACATAACTTTACCTAACGCTTTCATGCTTAACATTTCTAGATATTGAATCAAAAACGCTTAAACGATTATATCATACACTATACTTGGGAGCTTATATTATGAGGTTTCATCTTGGTATTAGTTCTAACTGAGTTGTTGGGTTTACCGATTTAAGTGCACCTAGCTCCTCTCAAGCGTTTTCTGAATGGGATTCTGATTATGATGGCCCGACGGTGACATACAATTCTAAATTTCTAAATCAAACTCATAACATTATTAGACTCTCTGAACAAAGTTCTAGAGTACAATCTTCCTAAGACTCAACATATTTACTCAGGTTGCGTGACGTGGCTGTTTACTATCATTTGCTATATCAACCTTCCCTGTTAAGATTGTGATAAGGTCGTCAGCTTTCATTTTGGAATATTTATTACATCTACATATCAGGTGAAGTTCATAACCTCGCCTTTACTTATTTTACATGTTTTATAAACCCGCGAGGGGGATACATGCTTGTTACAAACTCTTTTACATACTCGTTTATCTTATAACAATGTGATTACTTTTCAAAGACTTAGTGAGTTCATAGCCTCGCTTTTCAATCTTTTCATAACCCGTGGGGGGATACTGACTATAAATTACGAATACAAGTTACATGCTATTCTGACATATCATTACAATTGCTGTCTAAGTTATCTATCCTACAAGTCGTTAAATTTGACTTCAAGTTGTTAAATTGACTTTGGATATTAATGTGTTAATATTACAAATCCTACAAGTCATTAAATTGACTTCAAGTCGTTAAATTAACTTTGGATGATAATGTGTTAGTGTCATAAATCCTACAAGTCGTTAAATTTGACTTCAAGTCGTTAAATTGACTTTAGGATGTTAATATGTTGATATTATGAGCTCTTTAAGTCGTTAAATTGACTTTTGATGATAATGTGTTAGTGCGATGTGCTTAGACAAGGAACAAGACCAGACAAGACCAATCAGACCAAACAGACCAAACAAGACAATAACGCAGTAATACACTGCTACTATGATAATTGCATTCGTTGCATTTATTACAAATAACGGGTATATAATAATGTGACCCAGGATTATAACAATGCCATTTGTGTTTGTACAATTGTTACACTATGACTTGTATTCAAACTGTTTATCAAACCTATGAATTTCACTCAACCATTGTGTTGACTTTTTAGCATGTTTATCTCAGGTTATTGAGCAATATACGACACGGAGTGGCATGGACTCCAAGATGGCTAAAACTTGTTATCATTCACAATGTATGTAACTAGATTTTGGGACCTGCCTTTGTAAAACTCTGATTTGAAATGAATGATAACGTATCTTTTGAACAAATGTCTCTTTTGGGTCGTTTTCTTTTGCCTCCAAAAACCAAATGCTAGGTTTTCTATTTATAAGTTCTTAAATCTGGTCGATACAGTGTATTGGTGAGGTCGAATACGGCGTATTGAGGGATTTTAGCGTGGGCTCCATGATTATTATATTCTAGAATAATCCTTCACCGCCTCCCAATACGGCGTATTGATGCATCTGGATACTACGTATCAAGGGTAAACGTGCTTGTTCTGAAACTTGACCAAAGTTTCATATACGACGTATTTGCTGATGTGGATACGGTGTATTCTTAAAAGTCAGGCAATGGTCTTGAATTCGTCTAAGTCTTGGGATACAGAGTATTTGTCTAGAATGATACGTCATATTCTTCAAATTCAGTAGACTTTCTTAAACTTCTTCGCTTATGCTCCAAAACACGTTCTTTTCTCCATCTTTCACTAATTGCTCGATAATAACTGAGATTCATAAAGATAAGCAATTAAGTATCAATTCTTATATAAAATAATATAAAATGAGCAATATAGATGGGATAAATGATGCTAATGATTAGACGTTATTTGATGTCATCAGATTTGCAGAATCTACCTTTACAGTTTTATCAACACCTTTTAAAAAAATTTCTCTTACAAAATGTAAATCAATCTCAAGAAGTTTTGTTCTTTCATGAAAAACAGGATTGACAGCTATTTTAATAGCTGAATTACTGTCACAGTAAAGAGGAATTGGTAAAAAAAATTCACAATTTAAATCTTTTAAGATTTTTAAGATCCAAATAACTTTACTGGTAACTGAAGCAAGAGCCCTATACTCTGCGTTAGTAGATGACTTATAAAGATTAGTTTGCTTCTTAATTTTCCAAGAAACAAAAGACCTATCCCGGAAAACACAATATAGAATTTCTAGTGACAACACACTTTGCCCAATCAGCATCTGAATATGCCTTTAAAATCATACATGCATCCTTAAGAATATGAACACTCAAACCTAGAGAACCTTTAAGATATCTCAATATCTTAAAAGCAATTCTAAGATGAGACTTTAATGAAGAATGCATAAACTGACTTAAACAGTAAACGTCATAAGAAATATCAGGCCTTGTGTTAGTCAAGTAATTCAATTTGCTCATTAACTTCTAATAATTTGTAATGTTATCAAGTAAAGGATCAACATTAGTAGCCTCATTATATATATCAAGTTTAGACATTAAAGGAATTTTAGCAGGTTTACATGCAAGCATACAATACTCAGGTTACAAATCAAGCACATAGTTTCTTTGATTAAGACAAATACCTTTATCAGTATCTATAACCTCAATTCTAATAAAATATTTAAGCTTTCCTAAGTCTTTGATCATGAATTTTGACTTATGAAAAACTTTGAACTTTTCAATCACAGGAACACTGTTACCAGTAATGATGATATCATCCACATAAACAAGTAAAGCAAGAAAAACACCATTATTAGACTTAGTATATAATGAATAATCATATTTACTTTGACTAAAACCATTCATAATAAGAGCAGAAGTTAATTTAGTATTCCATTGTTTGGGTGCTTTTTTTAACCCATATAGAGACTTTTTGAGCCTGCATACTTTATTATCACAATGAGGGTAACACCCTTCTTGTAGTTTCATATACACAGTTTCTAACAGTAACCATTTTAACAACAGGAGAGAAAGTTTCCTCATAATGAATCCATTCTTTCTAATTAAAACCTTGAGCAATAAGCCTAGCCTTGTATAAATCAATGTCACCACTAGACTTCTATTTTATCTTAAAAATCCACTTACTACCTATAGCTTTTCTGTCTTTAGGTAATTTAATGATTTCCCAAGTATTATTTCTCAGTAATGCATCCATTTCATTATTCATTGCATCAGTCCAATGAGGGTATTTAGAGGTTTCATAAAAAGTTTTTGGTTCACTATTTTTATTTAATTGGGTTACAAAACAAAAAATTTCAGAGTTAAGTTTTGAATAATTAACATATTTTTCAAGCCCATACTTAACTTTTGAATCAATGACAAAATTATTATAATTTCTAGGAAACACGGTCTGTCTAGAATACCTTCTTTTTGTTTTGAGTACCCTGAGTTAAAGTACTAGGATTCTAATCCATATTACCATAAAAAAATGTTATCTTCAAGTGTGGTTACCTGCTGATCCTGTGCAGCAAAGATGTCATCACTGCTTTGAGCATCATTCCCAAAATTACCACTTGGGAAATCAATAGTGTTCACTTCTTCACCAGGCACAGAAGAGTGCTACTATCACTCTATGAATTTTGGGCACTATTCAGGCTAGAGACTACTCTCTCATCATCATTGGGTACCTCATGGTATTCACTATCAAAAAAGTTTATATGATTTAAGTCTTGTAAAAACAATTTTTGTAGTACCAGCCTTTTTAGTAACAGAATCCTTAAAAGGAAAAATAAACTCAAAGAACTTAACATCCCTTGAAAAATGAACTAATGCCTATCAAGACTGTATAACCTATAACCTTTTTTAAAGTTAGAATACGCCATCATAACACATTTCTCAGATCTACTACCCAGTTTATCATTATTATTGACAATTGTAGCAAAACACAAACAACCAAACACTCTTAAGTGAGAGAGAGAGTAGGATATTTCTTATAAATTATCTCATAAGAAGATTTTCCATTTAGCATATAAGAAGGGAGTCGGTTAATAAGATAAGTAGAATTAGAATGCATTTAGTCCGCAACTTTAAAGGAATCCCTCCCTGAAATAGAAGGGATCTATCAACATTTAAAAGATGACTACGTTTTCTCTCAGTAATACCATTTTGTTGTGGAGTATAAGCACAAGAGGTTTGATGAATTATCCCTTTATCATTATTAAATTTATTCACAGTTTGATTAACAACTTCTTTCCCATTATCACTTCAAAAAACTTTAATTTTCCTTTTATATTAATTTTCAATCAAATTATAGAAAACAATTTTGAAATAGGGAACCTCGTCTTTAGACTTAATCAAATAAACCCAACTAGCTCTTGTGTAATCATCCACAATAGTCAAAAAAATATTTGTACCTCTTAGAATTAGTAACCTTATAAGGATCCCATAAGTCTAAATGCACAAGATCACCCAAAACTTTAGAAGTATGATCACTTAATGAAAATTGTTCCCTAGAATGCTTAGTCCTTTGACATATTTCATAAAAAACAGTTTGATTCTTATTATTAAATTGTAAAGAATGCTTTAAAACTGGATCTGCCAGCAAGTCTAAAGTGTCAGTCAAGTTGAGACAGAAAAGATTGGTAATTTGAATTACTCAAATTATTTTTAATACCTTGATTATTAAAGTAGTATAAACCTTCGCACTGATTACCAATCCTAAGAACATTTTTCGGATTCAAATCCTTGTTCAAAAAAAAACATTTGCTATCCTCAAAGGCAATACAAATATTATTATCTTTAGCCAGTTTATGAACAGAAATAAGAGTAACACAATATTTAGGTATAACCAACATATCATACATAACTAAGCCATTAGACAATCTAAGATTTTCAATCTTGAAGATAAAGGCTTCAGTCCCATCGAGATGTCCAACCTTTATTCTAAGATGTGAAATATCATAAACATTATCTAATTCCTTGTCAGTGTGAGTCATGGGTTGATTTGCCCCTAAATCAACAACTTTTCCATCAAAAACTAATTTAGGTTTAAAAGTTGTATTAGAATAGAAACATTTGTTAAAATTTTCATTAAAACTCTACTATTATTAAACAAAGTACCTGCCATATTGGCATGTACATTTTTTATATTAAGAGAGTTATCTTTGGTGAAAGAGATGAGAGTAGACAATTGCTCATCTATGAAATCAAAAGATGAGCTAGACCCAACAGTATTATTATTAGAAACATTTTTGTTTTTGAAATTTTGTCTAGATTTCTTTTTTTCTAAAATCAGCTAGGTAACCAATGAGTTTAAAACATTTATCAATAGTATGATCATTGAAACCATAGTTCTTATAGACCAACCCAGATCCCTCATCTTGTCTATTATTATTCACATTATTAGGTCTGGGTGCATTATTAGAAGTCCGATTCCTTTGAAAATATCATCTATTAGGCACATTAGAAACAAACGCATAAGCCTGGTTCCTCTAAGAGGAACCAATAATAATACCAAAAGAAACTATGTGAGACTCCTCATTAGAAATAGTAGTATAAGCACTTCTGACATCAGGCAATGTTTCTCTAGAGAGATCAGAACTTCTTATTGCATATAAGTATCATCAAGACCCATTAAGAACTCCATTAGTTTCATTAATTGATTATGCTTTTTAAAATCATCAACAACATGACAAGTACATCTAGGCAACTCAATTAAAGCATCAAATTGTTTCCACAGAGCATTCAACGTATGATAATAATCAGCAATAAATGACCCATTTTGCCTTAAAGTAATAATTTTAGGATGCAACCTCCCAAAATACCAAACCTTAATTATTCAAACAATAGGCGATTATTAAAAAAACTTATAGATATGTAAGATTCAACCACGTATGTATTAATCTAAACAAGTTAATTGAAAAAAAATACTCATTAATTTTAGAAAACCCAAATTTTACAAAACCTTAATTTTTTAGAAAACGATTTCAGAGCAACCTGGCTATGATACCATGTAGAAAAATACAATCTAGCAGTTTTATTTATAAATCAAATCTCAATTTGACAACATAAAAACGCAACTGATCTCAATCAGTAAACAATAACCAATATCTATCACTACTACTCAAGTATGGATCTTTTATCTAATTGATAAAAGTTCTATTACAAACAATTGCTGAAAGATAAAGATGATCTAAAATTGAGAGAGAGGGATAGAGAAAGAGGGAGAGAGAGAGAGAGAGAGAGAGAGAGAGAGAGAGAGAGAGAGAGAGAGAGAGAGAGAGAGAATGAATATCGAGAGAAAGAAGTATGTGAAAATACCTAGAAAGTTATAAGGCTCAACCTTTGACTCCAGCTTTTATACTGCAAGACTTTCAGCAAAATTGCATCCAAGTCCTTGATAATTGAAACAAGATCCTTTCGTGTTTCTTCATTTATTTCCATGTGCAAGTCTTTGAGCAATAGAGCAATTCTAACCAGGACATCACAACACAAATCCTTAAGGACTAAAACTGAAACAATAAAGATACATAATAACTCCCTAATGGTAATACCAGATATGAGGATTAGTCCTTATTTTAACAGGGAATGATCTTTTATCACACCTCTAAAATATCACAGCGGAAGATAACCGGGGTATGACTTCATAGCACAAAGACACAAGATATAAAGAACGACCTCTATATGCGTCGGTTGGAAAATACACGTTCGATTAAAGAAATAAAGTTTTACAAAGACATGTTCCAAGAGTTCACAATATATTAAGAAGATTTTGGTTCATAATCTAACGTAAAGTTATGCAATAAATCTTCATCATGATGAAACCCAAAGTGTGACTCAAGTGAGATGCTCCATGTAATCCAAGTTAATGCAATTAAGGACCTGAGAAATACATGCTATAACGGTCAACATAAAGTTGGTGAGTTCATAGGTTTAAGTAAAGTAAAACTAACATGGACCACAAGATTTTAGTGACTGTTCTAACGCATACGATATCAGGAAAAGTATTACTAGTGCACTAAGCTCATGACACCAAAGCCTTAACAATAAGTTTAAAGTTGTTAGGTCCGGTAGGTGCTTTGCCAAACACCTAGTATTAACTCAAATGAAATGCGTCCATTTGACAATCCAGTCAAGTAAGCGCTACAAACCTGGACGAGGGTGTCAACCCTAATATATCTATTCACAACACTCGTGAAATGACCTAACAACGTAATTAATGGTTCATGATAGTAGAGACTTAAAAAAATGTAGTAACTTAGGCAATACGTAAAGGTTTAAGTACTTGTGTCCATAAGTAAAACGAGCAATGTATTCTTACCTCAAAGTAGTTCAAAACGAGTATTAAACAAGTAAAAGTTAGGCTATGAAACTCACCTCAACAAGTGATTATAGAAGTAAAATAAGCAAGCTCGAATGAAATGACCTAACCGCGACCTAAATAAATAAGACTCCCGAGGGTCACAATGATATGTTCTATATGCACATGAGTTTTAGAAAGTTTTATCACCCATATAAACTTGTAGTGGAGTTTTATAAAGCTTCGCATGTGAAAAACACATAGAAAAATATGTAATCATCTCTTTTATACTAGAGCAAAAATCTGTGGGTTGTCTAAAATTTTACCCGACTTCGAACGATCATAACTCACTCATTTCTTAACAAAATCCAACAAAACGAATGCTCACACTTAGGTCTATGTCTTAGATTTCCAACCATTTTGATTACACATCTAGATTCAAAGTTTAAGGTACCCAAACAACTGTTTCAAGACAAGTCTGTAATTAGCTATAGCTGATTGACAACTTCTTTTGTACATTTTATTTTAAATATCAAACAAACTCTGTAGACCTTGAAATTTACGCGAAAATCTTTGTAAGACATTCTAGTATCTAATGGTCAAAAGAGTTTTACCAAAAGTTTTTAGTAAGATAATTAAACCTGCCTTGCAAAGTGACCCATTTTATGGACAAATTTAGTATTTCTTTACAACTAAGTTTAAATCAACTTTCAACACTACAAATCTACAAAGGTGATATGAAATAATGCATGATATGTTAAATATGAGTAAAATAAGATTTCATGGAATACTTGCACGAAAATATGGTGCTTATGATGCTAGATAAGTGCACAAAATCAACCTAAAAGCTTGAAAAACCCTACTTTCATATACCAAAACCTAGCTTTTCCTTATCAACCCTTAATGTAACCCTTGAACCTTGCTTGAATAGTCTTAGATCAGCTAAGATTGTGAGGTTTAAAAGTGTTTGAGTGTGTGTTATATGTGTACCAAGAAGTATAATATATGGTGAGACTTTTGGAAGGGTCAAAAGTGGGTTTCCAAGATTCTAGCTTTTATAACACCAAGAAAGGGATTTAGTGTGTATAGGAGTTGGGAGGTGTCCTGATCCATAGATAGGGTGAGGACAAGGTGTAGGTAGCTTGCATTGGTGCTCCAAGGGTAACATTATGTGGTAGTATAAAGTTACAAGGTTGAAAATGGTTGTTGGGGTTTTCCTTATAGTGGGCAGTTTTGGATTCCAAAAGGGGGAGAGAAAATGGTTTTTGAATGTATAAATACTAGTAGTATTATTATCTCAAAGGTGGTGTGTGTATTGGGTATGTTGTGCATGCATGCAAACTAAGACACTTAGAATGTAGTTATGTGCATATGATCATCTAAATGACTATGACTATGCCATGTATTTTGCTTATTGTAGACTAAATCATAGTCTAGTGTGATGTAAAACGTCCAAATGTGGTTCTCGTTATACGCGGGGTAACCTAACGGTTATACGTAAATTCCAATATATACTTGTTTAAAATGAAACATTCAAATTTATAAATAAACGTCAACCAAAAATTATCAGTTGTCACATTTTTTTATGCCACATGCACCTAAACCATGAAATAAAATAGATGTTCGGATATCCAGATTATCGCATATAGTATGAAGCTCATGAGAAAGATCCTGACCATCGTGCATATCATCATCGTATGGGTCATCATCATAGTCATCATTACCATACGAATCCTTCCATTGTTCCGGCAAACTTTGAGTGCCAAAACCTACCCTTTCATATGCCATAGAACGAGCCATATCATTATCAACTGATGCAACCTCATCTTCACTATCATATTTACCCAAAAACTCTACCTTCTTCAAAGGATTGCCAACTTCATCCACAAGAATAGCTTGCCCACTAGTAAGTAAATCTTCAAACTTCTTGATTTTATCAATAATAGGAGTAGTACCAGAACTACTATTATCGACATTTATAAACGAGGATCCACTTGAAGTAGCCCTATTATTTACCAAATTAGTAGTCCCCTTATTGGTATGAAACTCCGTATCATTATCGACCGAATTAATTAAGAGCATTAAATGGATTTGAATTACTAACCTCAATAGTAGGTTCCGCACCATTCTTCTTATTATCACTAGAACTAGCAGTAGACTTTTTGAGAATAGGTTGATACTCTTTATGATGTTTAAAACCTATTTTTGAACCAACCAGAATACCCTGAGAAGTTTGACTAGGCTTCTTCACAGTCTTCTTCTCACCAGCACCTGTATTCTTCGGACATTCCTTATGAATATGTCCAAAAATCTTACAAGACAAACACCTTGGAGGTTTCCACTTATATTCAACACGGACATTACATGTATAATGGCCCTCCCTAGTAGTTTTAGGCATAGCCACGACAATGTTATCTTTCAACTCCACATCAGCTCGAAGCTCAATCATAACTCTAGCATAGCTTGACCTACCCTAAGATTGCATGCACATATCAGATGTATAAGAGTTAAGCATTAGAGGAGTACCCAGTTTAGTAGCAATGGCACTCAAGCCATCCTCGCTGAAGGTCGTAACAGGTATACCATGGAGTTTAACCCAAACTAGAATAGTATTTACATCTTCTTTTAATAGGTTCTTATCCGGATACCATTTTTTTAGGATAATCGGGTTATTATGGATAAACCATGGACCATTCTCAAGCATAACATCTAATCCGTCCATGGAGCTTAATTGAAAGGAGAATAATCCAGGAAACAAACCCTAACCCTACGATTTGCTCCAGAGAAAAAGTGGCGAAATTCTAATATTCAATTTACTCGATCGTTGTAATCCTTTATTCACACCGAATATTTGTTGTCTTAATTCTGTTTTGTTTCTTTATGAATTAAATTACATTGACCTTGTGGTAGCAATTCACACCGTCCATTGTGGTTTAGTTCACACCAACCATTATGGAATTAATACACACCGACTCTTTGTGGTATTAAATAAGGCTTGCTACAATTTATCTATCTATAGGCTTTCGTCTTTTCTTTCTAAGTTTTTCACTATTACATATTGGTATTAATCGTTTATGTTATTCTTGGGATTGATTGCAATCGTTGTGGTGGTGCGTATTCCGAAAACTCCTACGTTAGGGTTTCGTTATTACCAGCGATTGTATTGTTTGGTGTTTATTATTCCTGCTGCTACTAATTATTATTTAACGAAGCTTGGTGTTTACGACAGACGGGTAGTGGGTTGTGCGTTCGATTCGTTATTGCGAATTGGATGTTCTTCTTATTGTACTACTGGTTGTGTGGGTGTGAATAATTAGGTATGGAGCGAGGGTTTTTGAGTCAGAAGGGGAGTGGCGTTAGGAGGGGTGTGAAGGAAAAGAAATCTTCGAATACGACTACTTTGTCTAATGATACTATGAATGATGATACTTCAGTTGGTGTTGCATCTGCTGTTAAGGAGGGTGTAACACCATTTGTGATTGACATGATGGCGGAGATGGAAAAGCTAAGCTATTTGGATGATACTACTATTTTAGGATCTTTTCCACCATTATCTATGCCGGTTACTACTATGGCTGGTAATGCCCCTGGTAAGTCTCCGTATGCTAATGTTACTGGTAAACCAAGTGGGAAGAAACTGAATATTTGTACTTTGTTTACACCGAGGGGTAATCGGATTGATGTGGTTGTCTCGGTAGAGTCTATTCGTGCTATAAGTGAACGACTTGCTAATACAGCATATGGTTTTTTCTTGGGGAAACGGGTGGCATACCCTGTTGTTGCTAACTATGTTAGGAACACCTGGGGTAAATATGGGCTTGTTCATTCTATGTTCAACTCGTCTACCAAATTATTCTCCTTTCAATTTAGCTCCATGGACGGATTAGATGCTATGCTTGAGAATGGTCCATGGTTTATCCGGAATAACTCGATTATCCTGAAGAAATGGCACCCGGATGAGATCCTATTGAAGGAAGATGTTAGTACTATTCTAGTTTAGGTTAAACTTCATGGTGTACCTGTTATGGCCTTCAGCGGGGATGGCTTGAGTGCCATTGCTACTAAACTGGGTACTCCTCTAATGCTTGACTCTTATACATCTGATATGTGCATGCAATCTTGGGGTAGGTCAAGCTATGCTAGAGTTATGGTTGAGCTTCGAGCCGATGTAGAGTTGAAAGATAAAATTATCGTGGCTATGCCTAAAATTACTAGGGAGGGCCATTATACATGTAATGTACATGTTAAGTATGAGTGGAAACCTCTTAGGTGTTCATCTTGTAATGTTTTTGGACATGTTCATGAGGAATGTACGAAGAATACATGTGCTGGTGAGAAGAAGAAAGTAAAGAAGCCTAGTCAAACTTCTCGAGGTGTTCCGGTTGGTCCAAAAATAGGTTTTAAACCTCAATAAGAATATCGACTTGTTACTAAAAAGCCTAATACTAGTTCTAGTGGTATTAAGAAGAAATGTGTGGAACCTACTATTGAGGTTAGTAATTCAAATCCATTTGATGTCCTTAATTCGTTTGATAATGATGGGGAGCTTGGTACCAATGGGGGACTAATAATTTGGTTAATAATGAGGTTACTTCAAGTGGATCATCTTTTATGAATATCAATAATGATGGGGAGTGTGCTAGTAATACTCCTATTGGTGAGAAAATCGATAAAATTGAACGACAAATTGGTGAAGGTAAACTTAGGCTGTTGGATAATGAATGGAACCCGCTAGTTCCTACAGGTATTATGGAAAGTGATAGTGAAGTGGAACTGGTATTTGATGAAACTGCTAACTTAAGGATTCCAACAAGTGGTAAAGATGGAAGTGATAAAGGTTATGGTACTAATAGCTTGTTGGAACGATGTAGGGATTCTTATCTGGATAATAATGATTATGACCCGTATGATGACGATATGTACGAGAATCATGATTTGTCCGAGCACCTGCAGTCTGTTGAGTCAACTGTAATCTAGTCTTAGTAGTATCCTCCTATGGAGTAGTTATGCTTGTTATGTTTGCTTTTATGCCTATGTAACGGGTTGAGATGTGGGACTCACCCACATCCGTTGTACTGAATCATTTTTTTAGAGTAATATATTTACCGGGGAAACCCTTTACCTAAAAAAGGAGAATAATCCAGTAGATGAGCTGAACATTGAGCGAACAAGCTCATATTTGCCCCAAGTATTCCTAACATAGTTAGCAACAACAGGGTATGCCATTTTCTTCCCCATGAAAAAACCATAAGCTGTATTAGCAAAGCGTTCACTAATAGCACGAATAGAATCCACCAGAACAACCACATCAATCCTATTACCCTCGGGTGTAAACAAATTATGAACATTCACTTTCTTTCCACTTGGTTTACCAGTTATATTAGCATATGAAGACTTACCAGGGGCATTACCAGCCGTAATAGTAACCGGCGTAGATAATGGTGGAAAAGATTCCGGAACAGCAATATCGTCCAAAGAGTTTTGCTTTCCCATCTCAACCGTCATGTCAACCACATATGGTGTTACACCGTCCTGAACGGTAGATGCAACATCAACTGGAGTATCATCATTCTTGATTCCGTAGACACACGAATACCTGAAGAGGTATTCATCGAATTCCTATTGAGACTCTTCTTCTTTACACCTCTCCCACCCCCACTCCCTTTTTGACTAAAAAATCCACGCTCCATTCCACCTCAACTAGTAACCCTACTCTACCTGCCTCTTGCACTTCCTAATTGAATACAAACAAGAAGAAAACGCCTAATCTTCAATAACGAGACCCTAGCTAACTAGGGTTTAGAATCGAAAACACAACACATAATTAAAATCAAATCGTCCTCAATTAATGATCACTAGGTTTAATAATAGACAATTGAAACCCTATTGATCAATAAACGAAACCCTAAAGCCGATTTAAGAAGAAATCTAAAAACAGAATCGCACCTCTAAAAACTAGAACAGATTTGATATAAACTCGAGTTGGAGCAATCAAAATCAAAGATTAAGAAGCCTAAGCTCAAGTGTTATAGAGATTTGAACCAGAAAATAGAGAAGGAATCGGTTTTAAAAGTTAGGGTTGTAAGGGTTTCATTTTTCACCAGAGAGTTTGTCGAGGGGTATTGTAGCGTAATTCTTTAAAATGTTCACTAGCAAGTACATATTTTCTAAGTCGATATCAGATTAGCAAGATGAAAATTTAGGCCATTACACAACAAAGGTGCTCAGTTTAAGCCTGGTTAACTTTCTAGCTAATTGGTGTCCCTAACTTAGTGTTTCTTGGTGCATTTTCATTACTAGCTTCTCTATAGGTTTGTCAATCAATTATCTTGATTCGGTGTTTAAAAATATAAAAGTTTAACGCAAATCGCCGTGATTATTCTTGCATCAAATACGTTCTAATGATTTATAATTCTAGACGATGGGTTCCCTTTGGGGTTATTTCTTGCATCATATACCCCTTCTCTGTACTTTCATGTTCTTTCTGTATTTTAGGTCTTTTTGCAGTTTGAAAAAAATGCATATATAATATGTTCCTTACCGTAGAGCATCTTCGAAGGCGTGTAATCTATCTTCTTTTCTTTACTCATTGATTGCCTTAATAGTTGATGAAATTCTTTTGTGCCATGTTCTCTTCCAATCATCAACTCAATCATTTTCGCCCACTATATAGCATGCTTGGTGTGTAGCGTCCCTAGTGTCCAGCTAGCTTGACACTTTGGGAATGATATTGCCATACCGTTATACCCTAACCATGGATGTCTGCATCATTATATTCTAAACTGTTTTGTCCCCTTTTTTTCATTCTAAATGTTATGTCATATATGTATGATGAATCATGTTATCAATTGATTGGATGTGAATATTACTTATAAATATAAGCCATGTAAGTTTATTTGGTGTCCCTAACTTAGCGTTTCTATAATTCTAGGTATTTTTTTTCTTTAACGGCGGAATCTAATTAAAGGTCTCTAGCAAGAAACTAGAGCCAAAATTTACTAAGTAATATTACAAGCATTGATTGGATTTAAATTCCAATTGTTCCAAGATGGACGAATTAACTTAGTTCTATGAAAAAAAAACAACTATGAGAAAATATTTTAAGATCATTGCCTAATGTTTCTTTCCTTGTGGATTTGGTGTTGAAGCAAATACTATTCCGATAACGCCATATGATTGAGAAGCTGGTGATGACAAATGCATCAAAATTTGGTTTAATTAATCGTGCCATGAAGATTGATTTGGTCTTCTCTCTAGGTTTGTCGGTCAGTTTTCCTGATTTAGTGTTCAAATAGTAAAAGTTTAACGGAACTTGTCGTTATTATTCTTGCATCATATAAAATCTAATGATTTATATTTCTAGACAATACGTTCCCTTGCAAGTTATTTCTTGCATACCGTTCTGCGGTTCAAAACATAGCTGGCCTTGTGTGGTTTTGTGCCAGTAGTGGTTTGTAGTGTTTTGTAGGGGGTTTGGGGATGTGTCCCACCCTTTATAATGTGTCTTTTTTCCACTTTTGGCTTTCTTGGCTCTTTTGCAATGGGCCTTTCCTGGTATCGTTTGTGTGTCAGTATTGCATGTCGCCTAATGTGGTTCATGTGTTTTGTCACTTGGTCTTTTATATCTGGTTTGGTTTAGGCGTTTGTTAGATTGTTGTTTTTTGGTTTGTTTGGGACCCTTTCTTCTTAAGTATCTTGTTAAGAGTTGGGTTGTCATTTTCTTTGGGAGGTGATTTGCACACTTCACTTTTTTATTAGCACACTTTAAAATATGTGCTTTGACATTTATACCCCTACACCACTTTTACTCCTTTTCACCCATTACTGCTATTAGCATAAGGGTATAAATGCCAAGACACATATTTTAGAGTGTGTCAATCAAAAAGTGAAGTGTGCAAATCACCTCCCATTTTCTTTGTATCTTGTTTTTGGTGGTTCCTTGTGATATATTGTTGCCTTTCTAAAAAAAATCCTTATAATAGGTTTCCTGTCATATAGCATCTTCTGAGGCGTGTAATTTTCCTCTTTTCTTTGCTCATTGATTGCCTTATTAGTGGATGAAATTCTTTTGTGCCATGTTCTCTTCCAATCTTCAACTCAATCTATATAGCATGTGTGACGTGTAGCGTCCCTGGTGGCCCGCTTGCCACTTTGGAATGATATTGCCATACTATTGCACCCTAACCATGGAAATCTGTATCATTATATTCTGAACTTTTTGGATCCTTTATTTCATTCTGGTTGTTTATGTTATATATGTATGATGATGTCTTCTATTAGTTTGATGTGGAATATTACTCATATATAGTAAGCCTATAGTTAGTTGCATCGAGGGGCGAATAAATATCCCATTCTAAGGCTGCTTGGACCGTGGTTCGACATAGCACACTTGTAGAAACCATAATGACAAAAAGGCCAATTTGAATTTTACACCAGATATGTTATTTCCATTTTTACATGTTACTACATTAAGACACTTTCCATCACTTTCGACGTACGTGTAACTCAAATTTTAACTTATTACTATATAAAAAAGTGTAGAAACAACCTTGATATGCATTTTTCTGGGATATTTTTGTTACATATACACAAATGAATTGGATCCTCCAGTTAGTCTCACATTGTGTATTAAGAAGATGTAAACTGTAAAGTTATATTTATGTGTATTGGATTATTATTTCATGCATTTTTCTATAGCACATATCTGAACATTATTTACTGATAATTAAATTATTGAAAAAAAGATTCATATCTTTCTACACACACACATGCCATTCTGATTTCTTGATAAACATGAACATGCAATATGTACCTCAACAGAAGTAGAAATTATGCAAACACTCGGCCAATTTGAACTAAGAAAATTTGATTAACATGACCAACAAAAACGAATTAAAATGTCACTACGAGAGATACGGTTTAGCAAGTAGTTATGGTCCCATTTTTCCTTTCACAGTAAGATCAATAATGAATTTGATATCTGCTTGTCTGAATTTCAATCGGTGTTGCGGATTTCTCTGATTGGAATTATTGTGTGTGCTGATGTATGATATATATTTAGTTACTGTATTCCAATCAAAGTTCCGACAAGCTCAAATACGCATGTAAATTCCAATCAGAATTATAGTTCATTGTTTTTTCATGTGTGTATTGAAGATAGCTAATTGGCTTTGGTAGTATTTAGTGTTATTATACTGATATTGAAGTTAATACAGAAAGAACTTAGCAACAGCTTAACTCATCTGCTCCATAGCGAATAGGGACATTTATTTGTTAGTCACACAAAATACATTGAAAGGTTTCCCTAACTGACTCGTCTCTCACTATCTGTTATTCAGTCAACACAACATGCTTCCAATGTTTTACTGCTAGTACTTGCTCAGTCACTAGGACATGCAAAGAAAGTTTTTCAGGACTATTGTTCGTCACTTTTAGCAAGGCTAACCGATCACACCTATTATTCATTCAGAATGTATGTATCACAATGGCATATCTCCCATAGAGTAGTATAACCGGCCCATAGACTAAAATTACATCGACTGACTTGTTACAAATTGATAAACTCATCTTGTATATGAATATATGATTACATCCATGAAAACAATATTACAATAGCCGCATCTAATATACTATAACACAATACCAAAATAAGTATCAAACACCTTTGATTTAAAAAGCAGAACATATTGGCACCAAAATAAAAATGTTACAATTTCTAAATTTGGTGATCTCCGCGTCATTTAGCAACTAAAAGTTTAACAAAAGCTTCTGATCTTCGGCCGGTTGTCACCTGAAAACCCTCCATAAGACTAATATAACTTGCTGTAGACACCCAAAACTTGAAAAGGCCAGCCGCTACAGAGACCCACAATAATCACCACTGCATCATTTAGCTACTTAACCGCCAAGACTACACTGGATTACAAGTGAAAAAAAAAGAGAGGAAAAGCATTAGAGATAATAAAAAACAATCACATTTTTTTCTCGAACAGCGAAATAAAAAAAAAAACCGAGCACATAGTTTCAAGCATGATTCAAAATCGAATAATCCATATTTTTTCTCCATGATTTGTATTTTCTGTGTAACACAAGCAAGTTAATTACTATTTAGATGACATAATAACAGTAAGTAATTAATTACTCTACACCGGGAACACACACTCCTACTAGGGATAGAGAGATACGGGAGATGGGTGACAGATAGAAGGTGAGCACACATAGCTTCAAGCATACGAGTTAATTCAAGTTTTCATGCAAGAAAAGGCCATCTGTGCTCACTATCTTCTGTCACCCCTCCTTCCCTTACTCTCTTACCCTTAAACCCCCAACACCATAACATTATATATTTACAATTAATGACAAACATACTGTAACATTTATATTTAGAAGGGTTTAGGGGTGTCGACAATTATGCCTTTAGAAATAATTTTAGGAAAATACTAGTCTCAATGTAAAAGAACAATTTGTAAAAACAATACAAATCGGAAGTATATAATGAAATATAAAAAGTAGAGGTAAGGATTAAGAGCTATAAATAGAGAGGGGATGACAGATAGAGCGTGAGCACACATAGCTTCAGGCATATGAGCACGGATTGTTTGCAAGAAGACCATGGGTGCTCACTCTCTTCTGTCACCACCCTTTACCTTTATAGCTTGCCATCATATTAAAGAACTTCGATTGCTATACGTATTTCTACATGTAGATAGAACTATCTGTACAAAACAGTGCTAAAACTTGTGAGAGCCCATTTTGGTTTGTGGTGGTACTGTTTCATTGTATTATTGGAATTCACACTACTGTGTGATTTCATGTGCAAGTAAATAAGTGGAGTTTGGCATCCCTTATATAGAGTTTTTAAAGGTAAACTTTGTGACCTTTGGAATAAATTTGGGTTTATCTCTTGATTCCTCATTATTATAATATTTGTTTTTCCCTAAACAAATCAGAATGGGAGAGAATTTAAATTTTCACTGCCGAGGCAAAATGTAGAAAAAGAAAAAACTCAAGAAATACACAACTATGAGAACAAAATTGATTTATCTGACGTGATTAACCTATCATTATATAATGAAGATCTAGTGTTTTACGTTGAATCGAGTCAAAACTAACCCTAGTTAAAGGTCATTTGGGTTCATTTCTAACTAGTGGCTAAATATCACTGGAACAAGTGCTCATTGTATGGGGCTAGGTCCTTGCACACCCAAAAGAGATACACGGGTCAGAGTTTTCTCATCAATTATATTTGAACATGTAAAGAAAAATCATTTGAGTAACCAATTATTCATAGTTACACTTAGACTTTAGAATGTATGCATTTTTCAACTCTTGATGGTGCCCCAAATGACAACCAACAACAAACTTATTAATGAAATTGCTATTACCAATGCTTTCTTGTAATTCTAAATCTCTCAGAACCAATGAACACTCCTCATCCTTTATCATCTTTGCCACTACTTCATGTATTCTTCAATTCCTATGCTGGTCTCCGTTATCTAATAAGCTTCTGAATATTTTTCTTACACAAGTCATAAGCACATGCACCCACAAAGAGTTTTCGTAAATCTATTTTCGGTTTTTTTTTTTTTGGTTGCTGTGCAGTTTGATGTCATTTTGTAACGATGCTAGCTGGTCTCTCGCTAGTCTCTTGATAATTAAAATAACAAGAAATTCTCAAACTACGTACGTCTCCTAAAGTTGAGCAAATGCAACATAAACTAGGTATGAAACCAATGGCAGAACTTTATCACTTTATTGAAAGAAAACCGTAATGTACTTATTTTATTTTTCAGGACTAAAGTATTAAAATGAATACGCAATGTGGATTTACTACTATATAATAAAATGATTTCAGTAATAGTTTTTTGACGCCTCTGTAAACTAATTATTAATGAAGGGTCGAAAAGCCATCATCAGGGATTTACTAATTATTAACGAAAAAGGAAGAGAAAGCTGAAGGCTTATGGTGTTGAAAGAAACAACCAATAAAGGCTCAACAGGTTCTGATTAGCACAAACCATGCTTATTAAGATACTAGTACTTTGGAAGTAAAGCAGCCTAAAGTATATATGCTTTTTCTGTTTTTATTCAATACTAGTGCATAAGAATCACTAATAAATAATCAAAGAACATAAAAGATTTGTATGGCAAAGAAGTCACACAGACCTTCTCTACTTTTATGGGTACATATGAAGTATTATATATGTCAACCATCAATCAATACTAATCTGTTTGGTTAACCTAAAATAATCATGATCATTAGCACGATAAAGTTGTGAAATGGCATTCTAAATCACCGCCGTCAGCATGCATGCATCATATGATGTTATGATTTATGTAAATTTAGTGTAATTGTGGGAATCGGATCATACTTGAAAATGGGTTTGGAGGTACGGAGTGTACACCCATTAAGTCACTGATTTTCCCTGATTTAGTGGTTAGAATTAAATGGGTGGTTACAAATATTTTAGTGGCGTGTTTGACTACATTAAATGTTTTGTAATTTTGTAATATCTTTTGTCTATTTAAGTGGCAGATTTAACCACTAATTCCTAAATTATGGAGGATAATTATGGAAAAGATTAATTGGTCATTAATCTCTCATTCATTCCATGAATAGGATTTGAGTAAATCTCCTATAAATAGGGATCACAATTGCATAAAAAACACACATAAAACTAAAACACATAGAAACGCAGAGTTCTTGATTTGTGCCTAGAACAAGAACAAACACTTGGTTTTATCCCAATGAGGTATTCGTGATACCCAGGCATATGGTCGAATAATCTTCTTTGGAAAGTGATTACACGACTTCAAGTGATATCCGATAACCATCTTAGTAATTAGCTAGGCTATTAATTGTCTTCACCCTGATCTGAGATCTACTACAACCAACAATCAAAGAAAATTATTTTATGATAATCAATGGATGATGTTGCTATGAAACACATGGCTTCAAACTTTGTCAAGCTTGACATGTTTAAAGGGGTAGACTTTAGAATATGGCAGAAGAAGATGCGCTTCTTGCTTTTCAGCATGAGTGTGGTGTATGTGTTGACTACTCCTATTCTTGAAGATAGTGGTGATGATGCAACCGTGAAACAAATCAGGAAAATGGCCAAGTGGGACAATGATGACTATGTCTGCAGAGGTGTAATCCTCAGTGATATGTCTGATTATTTATTTGATATTTACCAGAATGTTGAATCTTCCAAAGAATTATAGGATTCCTTGGAGGCCAAATATATAGTTCAGGATGTATCAAGTAAGAAGTTCCTTATTAGTAATTTCACCAATTTCAAAATGACTGATTTAAGACCAGTTATGAAAGAATACAATGTTCTTGGTATACTTTGAAGGTTTACACAACATAAGATGAACATGGATGAGGCCATTCAGGTCTCTCGTATCATTGACAAACTCTCTCTTTCTTGGAAAGATTTCAAGCACACCTTGAAACATTTGAAAAAGGAATTAACTCTTGTTGAGTTGGACAGTCATCTGTGCATTGAGGAGTCCCTCAGGGTGCAGGATAGTGACAAGCCAAATGACAACAATGTTGTTGGTCCATAATAATTAGACATAGTTGTATAGATCTTAGATTTAGTTCTGAAAAGATTGTTTCCTTGTTTAATGTTTTGCATGTTTCTAATATAAGAAAGAATTTGGTTTCAAGTAGTGTTTTAAATAATTGTGGTTATAAACAATGATTAAATCTAATAAATTTGTTTTATGTAAACATGGTGTATTTATTGGTTTTGGTTATTTAAGTAATCATATGTTCAGGCTTAATATTGTCTCTGATTATATTGGTCCAGCCTTCATGTCAACCTCTAAACTGAATGATTCAATCACATGGCATGCTAGACTGGGCAATGTCCACTTTAAGAGAATACAAGATATGTTTAAGGATGGGTTAATCCCAGCTTTTGACATAGACATTGAAAAATGTAAGACTTGCATGCTAACCAAAATAACTAAGAAACCATTTTAAAATGTAAAACGAGAAACTAAAGTTTTGGAGCTGGTCCACAGTGATTTATGTGATATGCATGCTACTCCTTTATTAGGGAATAAAAAATACTTTATGACATTTATTGATGATGCCTCTCGGTTTTGCTATGTTTATTTATTACATTCAAAGGATGAAGCATTAGATAAATTCAAAGTATTCAAAACTGAAGATGAATTACAACAAGGGTCTCTGATTAAAAGATTCAGGACTGACATGGGAGGTGAGTACATGGATACTCTGTATTTTTAGTCTATTGGTATTATCCATGAAACGAATGCCCTCTATACTCCAAAACAAAATGGTATATCTTAAAGGAAAAATAGGGTACTAAAAGATATGGTTAATTCCATGTTGTCCTACTCTGGGCTGAGTCAAGGGTTTTGGGGTGAAGCTATGTTAACAGCTTGCTATTTATTAAATAGGATTCCCAATAAAAGGAATAGGATTACCTCTTATGAACTCTGGACTAAAAGGAAACCAAACCTGAACTATTGTAGGGCAGTTGTAAGACTCTCTGATCCAAAGTTAAAAACTTTAAGTAAAAGAGGCATTAAATGCATCTTTGTTGGATATGCTGAGCATTCCAAGGCTTTTAGGTTCTATGTCATTGAGCCTAATGATTCAGTTCCAATTAACTCAATAATTAAATCAAAGGATGCTATCTTTGATAAGAATAGATTCTCATCAGTCCCTGGACCAAGTCAGAGGTCCCTGGTAAATGGAACTGAAGATATTGGTTGTTTAGTTGTCCCTGAAGAGGTCACTGGAGAGGTTGTTCAGCAACCTGAACCTGAGCTTAGAAAAAGCAAAAGGAACAGGACTCTACAGGATTTTGGACCTGGATTTCAATTATATTTAATTGAAGGAACAAGGGATGAGGTCTCTGACTAACACTCCTATTGCTTTAAATGTTGAGGATGATACCAAAACATTTGATAAAGCAATGAAGTCCTGGGATGTTGCTTTCTGGAAAGAAGCAATTAATGATGAGATGGATTCCATCATGGGCAATAACACTTGGGTGTTGGCTAATCTACCTCCAGGTTACAAACCTCTGGGCTGCAAATGGATCTTTAAAAGAAAGCTAAAGGTAGATGGAATTGTTGAAAAGTTCAAGGCAAGGCTGGTCATTCAGGGATTTAGACAAAAGTCAGGGATAGAATATTTTGATACTTATGCTCCAGTGTCACGTATTATTACCATAAGACTGCTAATTACTATGGCATCAATTCGTAGTCTGATTATTCATTAGATGGATGTGAAGATAGCTTTCTTGAATGGTGAACTGGAAGAGGAGGTTTATATGAACCAACCTTAGGGCTTCATCATGCTTGGCAATGAAAATAAGGTGTGTAAACTGATCAAGTCTCTTTATGGACTGAAACAGGCACCTAAGCAATGGCATCAAAAATTTGATAAAGTGGTTTTGTCTAATGGGTATTTACTTAACTAAGATGACAAATGTGTATATAGCAAATTTGATGAATCTAGTAAAGGAGTCCTTGTTTGCTTATATGTTGATGATATACTAATTTTTGGCACTGACCAAGTTTAGGTTGACCTGACAAAGGAATTTTTATCATCAAGGTTCTCTATGAAGGACATGGGGGAGGCTAATGTTATCTTGGGTATAAGGATTAAACATGAAAGTAATGATATAGCAATTTCTTAGTCTTATTATATTGAGAAGGTACTGAAGAACTTCAATTACTTTGATTGCACTCCAGTTAGTACTCCTATAGATACAAGTGAGAAGCTGATGCCCAATAATGGTTAGGCTGTATCTCAACTTGAGTATTCTAGGGTGATTGGCTGCTTAAAGTATGCCATGACTTGTATAAGGCCTGACATTGCATTTGATGTGGGTAAACTAAGCAGGTATACTAGTAATCCTGGTACTCAGCACTGGCAAGCAATTTAGCGGGTACTGAAGTACTTAAAGAAAACCATGGACTATAGATTGGCATATACTGGTTATCCTTTAGTGTTGGAAGGTTACACTAATGCAAGCTGGATCAGCAACACTGAAGATAATTCGTCTACAAGTGGTTGGGTATTTTTGCTTGGTGGTGGTGCAATTTCTTGGGCTTCCAAGAAACAAACTTGCAACACTGGTTCAACAATGAAATCTGAATTTGTGGCTTTAGCAGCTGCTGGCAAGGAAGCTGAATTGTTGAAAAACTTGATCCTTGAGATTCTATTGTGGTCCAAACCTATAGCACCTATTTCTATCCACTATAATAGTGTTGCTACATTAGCAAACGCTTATATCCAGATGTACAATGGGAAGTCTAGACATTTAGGTATCAGGCATAGCATGAGTCGTGAGCTGATCACGAATGGGGTGATATTTATAGAGTTTGTTGTAACATCCGTGATTTAATCAGGTTAGTGAAACCTTTAGAAATTACTAAGAGTTCATTTTGTGTGATTCTGGTGTGATATATGTAGTTTATGTGTGTTAAGTGGTTTGAATAGGTGCATGATATCATTTTGATGTGTATGATCATCTCATTTTGAGTGTGTTTGTGTTTAGTGATAAGTATTCCATTCGTTTGTGAATAGTGATAATGGAAAAGTAATGACGTATAACACGCATTGCTACGTCAATACTTGGATGATTTTGTGTTAAGCGTTTATGGAAAATGTATTATGATAGAAATAAGTTAAGTGAGTGAGATTTGGCGAATTACAGTAGACTTTCTAAATATAGAATGTGAAATGTAAAATAAAAAGTTATTTTTAGAATGTTAGTAAGTTGCGTTTATGTAAGAAGGTTTACCCAATTTAGCTTAGGTTTTTATAAAAAATTAAGGTAATAGAGATAATTAGTCAATTAATAATTAAATAAAAAAATAAAAAAATATATATAATTAAAGGGGTGTTCAGCCGGTTAGGGATAAAGAAAAAAAGGGAAACAATTTGATATCAATAAGGATTCTATTAGTATAAATACAAATCTAATAAAACCCTAAATCACTTTTTCTCTCCCCTCTCCCTTTGTGATCGCCGAACCTTCAAGAGAAGAAAAAAAAGTTTTTTTTAATCAAGAACGTGTTGGTGATCTAGTGTTAGTTTCAATTAAGCTTTTGTTTAATCTTTCTTTAAAACATGTAACAATTAATATGATGGATCATTAGGGTTTTTAAAACTTCTGTAATTAAGGATGTTTTAATCATGCTAGAACGTTTAGGGTTTAATTAGGATCTTATTGGTGTAAGCGGTTAGGTTTAAATCGCGTTAATTCATGATTTAGAGTTGAGCAGAATTTAGGGTTGTGTTCAACTGATGATATCTAGAGGTTAAAAACGTGTTTTGATATGATTCAAAAGCCTAAATTGTAGTTCAAAGAGTCTATTTTTCAAAAAGTCTGGCCTCGAATGATTTGGAGTTCTGGAAGTTGGTTAAATATTGGTTACAAGAAAAGTTGTTCCATACAGTAATTACGGGGTCAGATTTAGGTCATGTTTAGGATGTAATCACTAACTTAAAAAGTGGAATTAAGGTTATCTCCAATTACAATGATAATTTCTATATGTATAATAAAGAAAACCTAGAAGTAGAGATTCTGATTGTGTGTCTAAGTAGGGTAATTAGGGCCATACTTTTTAGTGTGCAATCAGATCCGAATTAGGACAGTTTTAAAGTTTTATTTTATTTAGGATAGTTGCACATGTAATGAGTAATTGGGAATCATAAGGTAGTTAGTAAACTCATAAATGAACTTAAGTGATTTTTGGTATAATTTATGAAGCGTCGGGCATGGTAGGGTTTTAGAGGCTAAAGTTACACTAAAATTCTGCACTTTTGAACAAATTATAGTTAACTAATGTAATGAGTTAATGTAAGTGGTTAGGTTGGCATGTGTCGGGGTGGGATCCATTGATGGTTAATCACACCCTTATACATCAATCATATGTGTGTTAAATGTACTAGAGCTTTTAGCTTGGTCGCGTGTAACCGTGTTTATTTATTTGTATATTTGCGTGATAGGATTTGGAAGCTGTGTTTTGAGCATTCAGGTGAGTTACATAGTCCCGCTTTTTAAATTGTTTTTAAACTTAGAATGGAAATGATGCAAGTGAAATATGTTTTGAATTCCTGTAATTGTGTGTTAGTGTAAATGCATGGACTATTATGTGACTGATATGCGTTATGTGTTACATGTTATGTGATGTGATATTAATGTGTGACCTAGTCAGGAGGGTTACTTGCGGGTATCCATGTCATGGGTTAGAGGGAAAGAGATTTGGTATGATCTAAGAGCGATTGAGGTCTTCTGCTTGGTGTTTGAGTGTTTGGTTTGATTAAATTGCATGTTAGCTTGTATGTTAGTTAGCATAATTGCCGTTCAATGTTAGACACCTTTTGGATTTTGTTGATGTGTTTGAGTATTTTCATGACACTGCGTGTCTATACCTTGTATTTTATGCATGTTTTAGTTTCTCTTATAGACGCCAAAGTGTTGTGATGATTCCCTTCCTCGTCGCGCCTCGCGTTTCCGCCTTGGCGGGGTGTGACAGATTGGTATCAGAGCCTTTGGTTATAGAGAAGTAGGTGGTTGAGCCTAGACTATAACCTAGGGGTCCTTCATGTAGATGCATTTAGGGCTTAAGTGTTTATTTTTATAACTGTTATGCTTCCCCTCTATTTTGCGTAGCTTTTATATTTCCTATTTTGTTAAGTTATCGCCTTAGTTTTGTTGCCTACCCATAGCTGATTTAGTGCATATTGCCTCGTTATTAGTTAGCTATGCCTTCCCATTCCCGTAGGAAGTTCCGTTGGGGAACCGCCTTCGCAACTGGACTCAAGCATTTTATTGATCCAGTGACGAAGCTTAGGATGAAGCATACGAACTGTAGAGTCCGAATACCAAAAGGTCTGTATCCGTGCCGAATTGAAACTAAGTTGACTAAGAAACAAGTAGGAGGAAAATGGATCCTAGTAAGGGAGATGACAATGATTTTAAAAGATGGAGAAATCTCTAAGTTTCCAGGATACCATTCGTCTGAAGAAGAAGAGGAGCCAAGTGAGCAACCTAAGCCTTATAACCTGTATGGATTTGTTGATCACCCCGAACTCCAAAGGAATGAATTTGCTCTGCATCGACTGCCCTAACGAGAAGGCGACATAAATGGTTGGTTGATTGAGGGTTAGAATGAGCCTCTAGGATATAAAGCATCTGATAAAGAGGTAGAATCGGATCTTGAGTCAACCGCAAGGAGTAATCTTAAGTGTAAGAAGTTTAAGAAGACAGCTTAAGCTATTCCCGACCACACGTTCCGTGACTGTCCGTATTTCCCTGAGTGATTGATATGATTTAGTTTGTTTTCTTTTCCTTTTGACGTTTGGAACCATATTTTAGGAATTGTTATTTTTGAATATTGAATATTGATTTAGTATTTTATGAAATGAATGGAGCTATAGTTGAAGTTGTTCTTTATGTGCTATTATGTGATTAAATGAATCGTATGTGAATGTTGTGTTAAACTAAGAAGTGTCGTCATATGAGGAGTACGTTTGTGCTAGGGAGCCTCTATAATTATGGTGGCCAACATAATTATTCACGCGCCCCAGCATTAAGTGGACGTTGCAAGTATGATTACCATTGAATTTCGTGTTAACAATTGAGTGTATATTTATTATTGATTGTCAGTATGTATATGTATACTATTTATAGAAGTATTATGATCGAAATTTATCTTTCCCGTTTTATAGTTATATTAATTCCCTTCCCTTATAGAAACATGGTTCGACTACGCGTCAAAAACCCAACCCTAGAAGCTGTTCCCATAACCTAATCTGACATTGCTACAATAATTGCGCTGCCCCATGGCCAGGAATATCATGTCCTCAGATCGTCACTAAAGTGGACTGCTAATGTGAACAAGGGAATGGAGGAATGTATGTAAATGGTGGGAACGATGGATGTTCCTACAAGACTTTCACTGCATGTAACCCTAAGGAGTTTGATGGAAAGGGTGGTGCAGTAGCACTCACCCGTTGGATAGAAAAGATGGATTCAATGTTTAAAAATAGTGGTTGTACTGCGAACCAAAGAGCGAGGTATGCTGCTAGTTGTTTTGTGAACAAAGCTTTGACTTGGTGGAACACATAAGTCCAAGCGAGAGGTCGTGAAGCTGCAATTGGTATGAGTTAGAATGACTTTAAGTTGTTGCTTGTGGAGGAGTTCTGTCTAAGCAATGAGATGGAAAAACTGGAGAATGAGTTTTGGAACCACACTATGGTAGGATCCAATCATGTCGCATACACTAACAGGTTCCATGAACTGGCCAAACTAGTTCCTTACTTAGTTATTCCTGAATCTTCGCGTATCAAGAGGTACATCCATGGATTGGTACCTCAAATCCGTGGTATGCTTCGGGCGACTCAGCCAACTACTATTCAGAGTGATATCTTGACGGCTGGAATACTCACTGATGAGGCTGTCTGTTGTGGGACATTGACTAAGGGAAATGATAAGAGGAAAAAGATGGATAAATCAAGTAAGAAAAGGGAGTACCTGGAAAGACAATAAGAAATCTAAGACTAGATCGGGGTTTGTGGCGACCATTCCTTCCAGGAACGACAATGTGATCACATACCCTAAGTGTGCTAAGTGTTATACTTTTCACCCAGAGAATGCACCTTGTAAGCTGTGCTATAACTGCTAGAAACCGAGTCATTTTGCGAGACAGTGTTAGGCACCGATTAGGCAAGTGGCGCCTGTGAATGCGGTGAATATGAGGCAGAATCAAAGGGCATGCTATCAATGTGGGAGTCTTGACCATCTTCACTATGATTGCACTAAGTGGAAACAAGTAACTGGACAGGCAAGGAACCCGTTGGCTTTGGAGGTAAACAAGAACACCCGAAACAATGGGAACCAAGCAAGAGGAAAGGCATTTAATGGAAATGCAGTAGAGGCTCTTCAGGAACCCAAAGTTATGACGGGTACATTTTCTCTAAACAATTAATTTGCTACTATTCTTTTTTATTCTTGAGCTGATTTTAGTTTTATTTCTACTAAGTTTGCGCCTTTGCTAAATGTGGAACCTTGTATTGTAAACCCTGGTTATGCGATAGAAATAACTGATGGTAAGAATGTGGAAGTTGATATTATTATTCGTGATTGCAAACTAGAACTAGGAAATTCCTTGTTCACTATAGACTTGATACCGTTGGGTCATGGAAGTTTTGATGTGATTGTGGGGATGGACTGGTTGTCCAAGAATAAGGCTGTTATAGTGTGTCATGAGAAGGTAGTAGAGATACCGATAAAAGAGGGTGGGATACTTCAAGTTCATGGGGAACGTATTTGGAAATCCGCCAAAGCCCTAATGAATGGCTTAAGGTAGATGAACCTTGGATAAGTGTATACCCGTGGTACGAGGTTTTACTGATTGTTTCTGGAAGACTTGCGGGGCTACCACCGCAATGACAAGTGAGTTCCGTATAGACTTAGTTCCCGCTGGAGCGACGCTGGGCGCGAAGTCTCCTATATCGTTGGCGCCCTCAGAAATGCATGAATAGTTCCTGTAGCAACTTCAAGAGTTGCAAGACAAGGGTTTCATACGACCTAGTCATTCTCTGTGGGAGCACCGATGTTATTCGTGAAGAAGAAAGACGGATCATTTCGTATGTGTATCGACTATAGGGAGCTGAACAAAATAATTATTAAAAACCGTTATCCACTCCCTAGGATCGATGACTTATTTGATTAGTTGCAAGGAGCATGTTATTTCTCTAAGATAGATCTTCGGTCAGGATATCATCAGTTACGTGTGCAAGAGGATGACATTCCAAAGACCGTATTTCGAATGAGATATGGACATTTTGAGTTTACGGTTATGCCATTTAGGTTAACTAATGCACCAGCGGTTTTCATGGACTTGATGAACCGGGTGTGCAAACCGTATCTAGATAAGTTTGTCATTGTCTTCATCGATGATAATCTGATCTACTCAAAGACGAAGGAAGAGCTTGAAGTTCACTTGAAGTTGATGTTAGAGTTACTGAGGAAGGAGAAGCTGTATGCGAAGTTTTCTAAGTGCGAGTTTTGGCTGCAGGAAGTGCATTTCCTTAGACACATGGTTAACCAGAGTGGTATTCATGTAGACCCAAGTAAAATAGAGGCGGTAAAGAATTGGAAAGCTCCTACAACGCCGTCAGAAGTTCGATCATTTTTAGGATTACCTGGCTATTATAGGCATTTCATCACGAATTTCTCCAAGATTGCTAAACCCCTTACTTCGTTAACTCAGAAAAAACAAAAGTACGAGTGGGGTGAAAAAGAGGAAGAAGCATTTCAGACCTTGAAGAATAATCTGTGTGATGCTCCTATCTTGTCGTTACCGGACGGAATTGAAGATTTTGTAGTTACTGTGATGCATCAAATCAAGGACAAGGTTGTGTGATTATGCAAAGAGGCAAGGTAATCGCCTACGCATCAAGACAACTGAAGATTCACGAGAAGAATTATACAACACACAACCTAGAATTAGGAGCTGTCGTGTTTTCTCTTAAGACTTGGAGGCATTACTTGTATGGCACGAAGAGTGTCATTTACATGGACCACAAGTGTCTTCAACATATTTTCAACCAAAAGGAGTTGAATATGCGCCAAAGGAGGTGGATCGAGTTGTTTAGTGATTTTGAGTGTGAGATTCGCTACCATCCTGGTAAGGCGAATGTGGTGGTTGATGCGTTAAGTAGGAAGGAACGGGTAAAACCTAGACGTGTTCGAGCAATGGCTATGACCATTCAGTCTGGAGTGAAGGAGATGATATTGGCAGCCCAGAGTGAGGCGTTCAAATAGGAGAACGTTCTTGCAGAAAGGCTACATGGTTTAGATCAGCAGATAGAAAGGAAGGAAAATGGAAGTTTGTATTTTATGGATAGAATATGGATTCCTTTAGTAGGTGATGTAAGAATGGTAATTTTGAATGAAGCTCATAAGTCTAAGTACTCTGTGCATCCTAGAGTGGATAAGATGTACCATGACCTTCGTGATATGTATTGGTGGCCGAGAATGAAGAGAGACATTGCTATCTATGTTAGTAAGTGTTTGACTTATGCAAAAGTGAAGGCTAAGCATCAAAGACCTTCGGGTTTACTGCAACAACCTGAGATGCCAGAGTGGAAGTGGGATAAGATCACTATGGATCTTATTACCAAGTTACCTAGGTCAAGAAGTGGGAATGACGTGATATGGTTAATAGTCGACAGACTTACCAAATCGGCTTATTTCCTAGCAATTCGTGAGGATTTTAGTACGGAGAAGTTAGCGAGATTATATATAGATGTAATTGTGGCACGTCATGGAGTGCCTATGTCGATTATTTCGGATCGAGATGGGTGATTTACTTTACACTTTTGGCAAACGATACAGAGAGCGTTAGGGACAAGATTAGATTTGAGTACTGCTTATCATCCTCAAACAGATGGACAAAGTGAGCGTACAATACAAACTTTGGAGGATATGTTAAGGGCGTGCGTTATAAATTTTGGTGGTAGTTGGGATGTCCATCTACCATTAGCCGAGTTTTCTTACAACAACAGTTATCATTCGAGCATTCAGTGTTCCCCATTTGAGGCCTTGTATGGTAGGAAGTGTAGATCACCTGTGTTATGGGCAAAGATTGGAGAGGGCAGTTTGATTAGACTTGAGTTAGTATTAGAGATGACAGATAAGGTGGTATTGATAAAGGAAAAGTTTAAAGTGGCGAGAGATCATCAAAAGAGCTATGCGGATAAGAGTCGTAAACCGTTAGAGTTTAAGGTGGGTGATCGGGTATTATTAAAGGTGTCGCCTTGGAAAGGCGTAATGCATTTTGGAAAGAAGGGTAAGTTATCACCGAGATATGTAGGACCATTTGAGATCCTTGAAAGGATTGGTCTTGTAGCTTATAGGTTGAGGTTACCTGAGGAGTTGAGTAGCATGCATGACACCTTTCATGTGTCAAATCTAAAGAAGTGTCTGGGGGATGCAAATTTGCATGTGCCATTGGAGGAGATCAAGGTTGACAAGACACTTCGTTTTGTCGAGGAACCTGTAAAGATTATGGATCGATAAATTAAGAAGTTAAAACGTAGGAAAATAGCGCTTGTGAAAGTTAGGTGGAATTCAAAACGTGGTCTTGAGTTTACTTAGGAACACGAAGACCAGATGAGGATTAAGTACCCACAGTTGTTTGTGGATCAAGTTGTTAAGCCTGCTAGTTAAATCTTGGGACGAGATTTCCTCAATGAGGGGATACTATAACATTCGTGATTTAATCAGGTTAGTGAAACCTTTAGAAATGACTAAGAGTTCATTTTGTGTGATTCTGGTGTGCTATGTGTAGTTTATGTGTGCTAAGTGGTTTGAATAGGTGCATGATATCGTTTTGAGGTGTATGATCATCTCATTTTGAGTGTGTTTGTGTTTAGTGATAAGTATTCCATTCGTTCGTAAATAGTGATAATGGAAAAGAAATGACGTATAGCATGAATTGCTACGTCAATACTTGGATGATTTTGTGTTAAGCGTTTATGGAAAATGTATTATGATGAAAATAAGTTAAGTGAGTGAGATTTGGCGAATTAGAGTAGACTTTCTAAATATAGAAAGTGAAATGTAAAATGAAAAGTTATTTTTAAAAGGTTAGTAAGTTGCGTTTATGTAAGAAGGTTTACCCAAATTAGCTTAGATTTTTATAAAAGCTCAAGGTAATGAAGATAATTAGTAAATTAATAATTAAATAAAAAAATAAAAAATATATAATTAAAGGGGTGTTCGGCCGGTTAGGGATAAAGAAAAAAAAGGGAAACACTTTGATATCAATAAGGATTCTATTAGTATAAATACAAATCTAATAAAACCCTAAATCACTTTTTCTCTCCCTTCTCCCCTTGTAATCGCCGAACCTTTAAGAGAAGAAAAATAAATAAAAAATCAAGAACGAGTTGGTGATCTAGTGTTTCAAGAATCAAGGTTTAGGTATGTTTCAATTAAGCTTTTGTTTAATCTTTCTTTAAAACCAGTAATAATTAATATGATAGATCATTAGGGTTATTAAAACTTCTATAATAAAGGATGTTTTAATCATGCTAGAATGTTTAGGGTTTATTTAGGATCTTATTGATGTAAGCGGTTAGGTTTAAATCGCGGTAATTCATGATTTAAAGTTGAGCAGAATTTAGGCCTGTGTTCAACTAATGATATCTAGAGGTTAAAAACGTGTTTTGATATGATTCAAAAGCCTAAATTTTAGTTCAAACAGTTTATTTTTCAAAAAGTCTGACCTCGAATGATTTGGAGTTCAGGAAGTTGGTTAAATATTGGTTACAAGAAAAGTTGTCAAAAATAGTAAATACGAGTCAGATTTAGGCCATGTTTAGGAAGGTAAAACCCTAGCCTAAAAGTGGAATTAAGGTTAACCAATCTGCAGTGATTAAGTTCTATATGTATATAAAGAAACCCTAGAAGGAGAGCTTCTGATTGTGTGTCTAAGTAGGGTAATTAGGGTCATACTTTTTTGTGTGCAATCAGATCCGAATTGAGACAGTTTTAAAGTTTTATTTTATTTGGGATAGTTGCACATGTAATGAGTAATTGTGAATCACAAGGTAGTTAGTAAACTCATAAATGAACTTATCAGCTTATTCAGTTTTGTTAGCTCATTGTTGTTTCTTAAATTCAAAACATGTTTAATCTGTTTCTAAATGTCACACGTTTTTAGTTTATAGAATTTTCATTGGATTGAGTTTTAGTTTGTAAAATAAAGCTTGGACCTGCGATTATAATTAGGCTTGCATCTTTAATAACTTGGGCTGCGTTTGGGTTATTCTTTAGTGGGCTACGTATTTGAAGTTGGGCCTTAGTTTACCTTTAGGATTGACTTGGGCTGCGATTAGGCCTAGTGGTTAAATTGCAAATGTTAATTGTTATATCTATTAACAGTTTTGTGTTTCGATTTCGGTACCGGTCAACTCATGAGGCATGAAGCTTAAGGGTTTATTTAGCTAGACCGAATTTGATTATTTGCTTTAGCTAAATAAATCAGGTGGTTATCGTTTACTTGCGGCTCTCCAATTCGGTCCCATTTTCTATCATTTTTCAATTAATTAGTGTAGCTTAGTATAAAATGCTTAGCTTAGCTTATTTGATCATTATGAGTAGCGAGTAGTTTAATTTTATGCTTGTTGAGTAAATTGTGTTTAGTGAATTAAGTGTGAAATTTAATAAGTGATTTGTGATTAATAATTTGCAAAATTTATTTAGTTTAGTGTTTTATTTAGTCGAACTGGCAAAAGCCGTAAGATTAAGTAGGCATTTAATTAGTAATTAATTTCTTGATAAAACGTCTTTTTCAATATTAAGCCAACGTTTTGAGGATTTGATTTATTAGACGGAATCTAGTTCATCATTAAGATCGAAAATTTCACACTTAAGAATCTAAACACTTTTACTTGACAATCATATTTTTCTTTATATATCTTTCATCTTATTAGCTTGCTTGCTTAATTAGTTTAATCTAGTTGTACAGTTTAATTAGTTTTTATTATAAACTAAAAATTAAAAGATAATCAAGCATTTTACTTAAAAACATGAACGTGGATTTCAAATTCATCTCTCGCCGTGGATACGACACTCGGAAGATAAACTATTACTTTTCCTAAAGTAATTTTCATATCTAACGGGAAATACTATATATTATTACGACACGCGTTTGACGTTTATCAAAATGGCGCCGTTGTCGGGGAGAGGTGTACGATCTACACGTGGTGTTTGATGTTAGTGCCTTGAAGATCTTTTCTTCGGAAAGTTTATTTTCGTATTTATTAAAAATATAAAAATCCAAAAATATTTTTCTTCTTATTTTATTTTTATTTTTCCTTTTCTTTTTATAGATATTAAAAAATACCAAAAATATTTTTATTTTTAATTTTATTATTATTGTCTCTATAAAAATCTAAAAATATTCGTCTTTATCCTTTTATTTCGTTTAATTTTTTTTTTTTCTTTATCGTTTAATTCTTTATCAACATGTCTTGGTTTTTTAGGTGCTCATGGTGTGGAGGTCCGTTTAACGGTGAAAATTGTCGGCGTTGTACCAATGTGAGTTTCGGAGACGAGTTTGTCCGTAACCATGATCCCATTTCTTATGATGAAACACCTGATTTTTCTTACCCACCTCCACAGCCCCAGACATACTCGTGTGAGTTATGTGGGAACGATTCTTACTATGGTTATGGTTGTCCACCACGGGTACCGCTTGTCTATGTGCAGGAACCGTGCTACAATCAAAACTTTGGTGATAATTATTATCCACAAAATTCACCTAGTTTTCCACAACAATATCTTTGTTGTGAAAACTGTGGGGGTCCTCATGCGAATTTTCAGTGTCAACCGAGGAATCAGAACTTCTATAAGCCTAATCTTTGCTATAATTCTAAATCTTTCAGTTTTGACCAACACCCGTAGTATTCCATCGATCATCAGCCTTAAGAAAACCTTAATCAGTAGAGGATGAATGATGAATGTATAAAATCACATAATTATATGACTGAGTCAAGGAATGAACTTTTTAAAACTATGCAATCCTTGTTTGGAATGTTACAAGAGCAGGCGGCTAATCTTAGTACTCATACTCCCGAGCCTTCGCGACATTTCAATTCTATTTGCTATGATGACGATGATGACGAGGAAAGTACTATTCCTTTGAATGAAATTAGTTCTCAAATTCCTCCGTCTATTGCAATCACACCCGTCTTACCGACTATAGAGCCCGATGACTCTCTCATCATGGGGGATGAAAATCTTAGCACTATTCCTAAAAAGGAATCAGACAAATTCATAAAGTCTAGTGTTGAGGACCTTGTTCCAATCCTAAGGGAGTCCGAGGATACGTCTGATAGTGACAAAGAGTATGATTTGCCTTTTTGTGGTAATTCTGTGACTTTCTCTAATCCTCTCTTAGATTCTATTGATGATTTTACCTCTAGTAATAACGAGTCACTTCCTAAGAAGGACGTTCAGGAGGAAAATTTTAAAACTTATTCGAACTCTATTTTTGAATTTGATGAAGAGTACATCTCTAGTGACGTAAATCCTCTTTTTAATGAGGTGTTAGAGGACATCGAGAGGAAGGACTCTTATGTTTCTAACCTTGATGAGCTGGCTTTGCTGGTCACACCTCTTTTCGATGCTAATGAGGATGAGTGTTTCGACCCAGGAGGCGATATTGATAAGATCGATGCTTTTCTAGATATTGATGTTTCTACGGATATTGAGGACGGTTATCATGATTTAGAGGGAGACATAATCTATCTTGAGTGTTTGCTTACTAATGATACTACCCATAATCTTCCCCTCGAGGTGTTTTTAGATCATGACCCAAGAAGCTTAAAGGATGAACCTGATAATGATGATTTGAAGAGTATGGTCAAAATTTTTGACTTCGGGATTCATGAAAATATTATTTCTCCGACATATGTGAGGTTACCCTTTGAGGATCGTCATTATTTTTCCCTCATATTTGTTATCAGAATCTTTATTCCTTATCTCACTTATTCTATGGATTCTTCTCTTCTTCTCTCCTCTAGGAGTGAAGATACTATCTTTGACCCCAGCATCTCCGTTTTTAGTTTCTATTCTCTAGAGCCGGTGGTATCTCATCGGTGTATAATTTTTATATGCTTCAATGTTTATCTAAACATCTTGAATGAAAGTTCGATGGAGATTTACTCTTCCACGTGTTTCGTCCCTAATATCATGATGATATGGGGATAGTCAAGCTAGAGACTCGTACAAAAACAAGCGCTCCTCGGGAGGCAATCCGTGTCTTTTATTCTTTCTATTTTCTTAATAAATAAATTTGTGTTTTTATAGCCCAAGTGTAGGGAGCGTGCTTCTTCCTTTGGTGTGTGGTACCGTTTTTGTAGGATTCCTTAAGATCGTAAAGACCCGTGCTTGTTTTCAATCCTCCAATCATCCTGTCTTCGATCTTCTGCTTATTTTGGAATCCTTAATCCTGATCTTATATATATATTTGTTTCCCCTTTCACACTTGGAATTTTTTGCATTTGCCTTTTTTGTTTGTAAGTGTGGGGGTAAAACCTGATATTTTTGAATATTGAGGCTAATGTTTCATTCTAAGTGTGAGGGGGGAGGATTTCTGCCAAAATATGATCTTACCTGTGCCTTGCTGTGTCCCTCGCAACCCCGTTTTTAACTAAATTTTTGCTTTTATAAAAAAAATTTAAAATGATGATAAGAAAATAAGAATATATATATATATAAATGTTAGATATGTGAATAAGTAGGCCCGTAGAACTAAGGATATTTTGACTTGACCGAGTGTTTCCCTCTAGCTTTTCCCTTAGCTTTCGAGACTAAGCGTTTGCTTAATTTTAAAATTTTGCAAAGAACGAAAAATAATAGAGTTGAATATAAGTTAGATGCTAAGCGTGGAGTAGTTGGATCTCTTTAGAGCTCATAGATATTAATTGTGGCTTTTTGCTCCCACCAGCTTAATAAAAGTTATATACTTGTTTAATAAATAAAGTTACTTTAGTTTTTGCGATTCTTAGTTTAAATCCCTTTGTAGAGATTCCTTCTGGTGAAAGTAAGGCACACATCGAGGTTTTGTCAGTGTTGTGGGGAAATAGGCTACCGATTTCTGACGACTCGCTACCGTTGTCTAGGTAGTTAAAAGACCACAGGACTTGGAATTTGGATACCAAAAAAAATAATAAATATAATAATAAACCAAAGCCGAAATAAAACAACTGGACCATGGTCGGCTCGCATACTGATATGGCAGTCATTTAAAGGGTGGGGGTAATAATAATAATAATAAGAACTGTGGGCTGATAAAAGATTACTAGACCATGGTCGGCTCGCATACCGATGTGGCAGTTGTTTAAAGGATCGAGGGATTATAATGTTGCAATAATAATAATAATAAAGCCAAATTTCAACTCTAGGATTATCTAAATAAAGCCTTCGTCTCTAGACTCATAGTTGAGTTGTTTTAGATGAAATAAAAAGGATAACCCCTAAATCATACGAAATTAGAACCTTAATGTGGACCTTATTCTCACCATATCGCCTCTTCAGGAAAGGATTTCAAACTAATTATGGTCTAAACCGGGTTTACTTTATAAAAATAAGGCCATAATTTATTTATCACCTATAATAAAAATAAAATTCTTAGAGGATTTAGGAATAAGAGAGCGAAAAGTAGCTATGCGTACACAATTAACGTTTATGAGTAGTATTAGCATCTAATCTTATATTTGGCTGTGATTTCATTTTAAGCTTATTATGGGGATTGTGAAAAGTCAAGGATGATGAACTCCAGTTTTTATAGCCTTTTAGATAAATTTATCTTAATCTTTTTCTTTTATTCTAATAAGTAGTTAAAACGGGGGCGCTTGCGAAATAAGTGATTTTTGAACCTTCTTAATGGACCTTTTCTTTTCTTGTTTGATTGTGAGGGGTAATAAGTTAGGGGGGTTAAATTATTTATTTCTGGGCGTTTTTTATTAACATTACGTGTGGGACCAGCAATGGCTTAGTGTGGGGGGGAATTTGATGTGTGCTAAAATACACATCCTTTATACCCCGGAAAACATTATTAATCGGACCAAAAATGCTAAAATATAGATAATTATCATGCATATATGCTTGTTTGGTATTTTTTTATGTCTTGTAGGTAATACGGATTGAAAACAATGCAAAAATAGGTAATTACGGGTTCGTTTCGATCAAGAGTGCTTAATATTCAAGATCAAGACAAAGTCATGAAAAATCCCTGAGCATACCATTGGAAAGAGCACAAGAAAACGAGTCTAACGGTGTCCTCGGATCTTATTAGGCTAGCCCGTGACCCACTTTATTGGCCGGGCCAGCCTAAGCTAGCATAGGCCCAACAATTAAAGCCCAACATGAATAATAAAACTGAATCAATATATAAGAAATGGATTGATGACGCATGCATGACGTCAGGTCACGTGTTTCAAAATTAAATAAAACCAGAGCACGTGCATGCGCACTTAAATTGGGAGGACGAATAGAAGGGCTACACGTGGAGGAGAAACTTTATATAACTTTCAATTTGCTGTGCAAAAATCAAATGGACGAAATGTGACGTACAAGTGAAGCTTAAGAAGAATCACATGTGTCCGACTTCTATTGGATTTGCCACGTTTTTCAGTACGATGTGGCATTTCCAACGCCAATCAATGGTTGATTATGATGTAATCATTGGACAAAATTTACAAAAGTTCCCCTCACATTTTGATATAAATAGGCCGCTCCCCTCTAGTTTTGGAGCATTAGGAAAATTAGTTTTACTTTTTCTTCTTTTTTAGCTTATTTTCATTTAGTTTTAGCTTATTTTGATTTTCTGAGCTTATTGTACTAGTTTAATTCTACAGCTTATTGAGATATTGTAATAAAGATGGTTTAAAGTTTATTATAAATCGTGGTTTGCTTATTATGTAAGCTTATTCGTTCATTTATTATCTTATGTGTTGGCTTATTAAATAAGCTGATTTCTCAAGCTTATTACCTTAGCTTATTAGTCTCAAAACTCCTAAAAATCTTAAAGATCGACTCCTATAAGCTCTCTAAAGCTCATTCGATTCAATCTTATTAGTTTTTTTATGTTTAAAATAATAATCTTTAATAAGCTCGGATAAGGCTTATTTTTGTGCTCTTATTGTTTTAGTGTTATTAGAAGCTTATATTATCTGACTTAATAAGCTCTTAAATAGCTTATTTGAATTCATTTGAGCTTATATGCTTTGGAACAAATTTTCGTTGCTTATTTGCTTATTTGAGTTGAGAATTAAGTAGTTTAAATGCCTTTAGCGTATTCAGAGTTCTAGATTCGTATTTCGCAGCTAATTAGTGCTTATTTCATTTTTAGAAGAGCTTATCTCGTTTGATTAATGCTCCTGACTTATTCTGATTGTTTATTTGTAGCGCTTATTAGAAATTTCTAAGTGTCTATTCGGTTTAGCTTGTTAGTTTATATTTCTTGCTCGTTGCTTATTTGATATAAGTTATGCATGACTTATTGTGTATGCTTATCAGCTTATTCAGTTTTGTTAGCTATTGTAGTTTCTTAAATTCAAAACATGTTTAATCTGTTTCTAAATGTCACACGTTTTCAGTTTATAGAATTTTCATTGGATTGAGTTTTAGTTTGTAAAATAAAGCTTGGACCTGCGATTATAATTAGGCTTGCATCTTTAATAACTTGGACTGGCTTAAGGGTTTATTTAGCTAGACCGAATTTGATTATTTGCTTTAGCTAAATAAATCAGGTGGTTATCGTTTACTTGCGGCTCTCCAATTCGGTCTCATTTTCTATCCTTTTTCAATTAATTAGTGTAGCTTAGTATAAAATGCTTAGCTTAGCTTATTTGATCATTATGAGTAGCGAGTAGTTTAATTTTATGCTTGTTGAGTAAATTGTGTTTAGTGAATTAAGTGTGGAATTTAATAAGTGATTTGTGATTAATAATTTGCAAACATTATTTTGTTTAGTGTTTTATTTAGTCGAACTGGCAAAAGCCGTAAGATTAAGTAGGCATTTAATTAGTAATTAATTTCTTGATAAAAAGTCGTTTTCAATATTAAGCCAACGTTTTGACGATTCGATTTATTAGACGGAATCTAGTTCATCATTAAGATCGAAAATTTCACACTTAAGAATCTAAACACTTTTACTTGACAATCATATTTTTCTTTATATATCTTTCATCTTATTAGCTTACTTGCTTAATTAGTTTAATCTAGTTTTACAGTTTAATTAGTTTTTATTATAAACTAAAAATTAAAAGATAATCAAGCATTTTACTTAAAAACATGAACGTGGATTTCAAATTCATCACTCGCCGTGGATACGACACTCGGAAGATAAACTATTACTTTTCCTAAAGTAATTTTCATATCTAACGGGAAATACTATATATTATTACGACACGCGTTTGACGTTTATCAATTCTCACCCCAAAGTAGTTCAAAACGAGTATTAAACAAGTATAAGTTGGGCTATGAAACTCACCTCAACAAGTAGTGATTACGGAAGTAAGCAAGCTTGAATGAAATGACCTAACCGCGACCTAAATAATAAGACACGTGAGGGTCTCAATGATATGTTCTATATGCACATGAGTTTTAGAAAGTTTTATCACCTATATAAACTTGTTGTGTATTTTTATAAAGCTTCGCATGTGAACAACATAGAAAAACAAGTAATGATCTCTTTTATAGTAGAGCAGATAATCAGTGGGCTGTCCAGAATTTTACCCGACTTCAAATGATCATAACTCACTCATTTCTTAATGAAATTCAACGAAACGAACGTACATACTTAGGTCTGTGTCTTAGATTTCCAACCATTATAATTACACTCCTAGATTTAAAGTTTAAGGTACCTAAACAATTGTTTCAAGACACGTCTCTAATCAGCTATAGCTTATTGACAACTTCTTTTGTACATTTTATTTAAATTACCAAATGAACTCCATAGACCTTGAAATTTACGCGTAAATATTCTTAAGACATTTTAGTATCTCGTGGTTAAAATAGTTTTACGAAAAATATTTAGTAAAATAATTAAAACTAGCTTGCAAAGTGACTCATTTTATGGACAGATTTAGTATTTCTTTACAACTAAGTTTAAATCAACTTTCAACACTACAAATATACAAAGGTGATATGAAATAATACGTGATATGTTAAATATGAATATATGAGTAAAATAAGATTCCATGGGAGACCTATACGAAAATATGGTGCCTATGATGGTAGAGAAGTGCACAAAATCAACCCAAAAGCTTAAAAAACTATAATTTCCAATACCAAACCCTTGCTTTTCCTTATCAACCCTTAATGTAACCCTTGAACCTTGCTTGAATGGTATTAGATCAGCTAAGATTGTAAGTTTTAAATTGTTTAAGTGTGTGTTATATGTGTACCAAGAAGTTCAATATATGGTGAGACTTATGGAAGGGTCAACAGTGGTTTTCCAAGAATCTAGCTTTTGTAACACTAAGAAATGGATGAAGTATGTATGGGAGTAGAGAGGGGTGTCTTGAGCCATGGGTTAAAGTGAGGACAAGAGGGAGGTTTCTTGCAATGGTGGCTCCAATGTTAACATGTATATGGTAGTTTGAAGTTACAAGGTGGAAAATAGGTGTCAGGGTTTCCCCTTATAGGGTGGCCGGTTTCAGAGTCAAAAAGGGGGAGGGAAAATAGGTTTTCAATGTATAAATACTAGTTGTATTATTATCTCAAAGGTGATGTAAGTATTAGGTATGTTGTGCATGAATGCATGTAAGTTAAACCACTTAGAATGTAGTTATGTGAAAACTATAAATATGAATGCATATGATCATCTAAATGATTATGAGTATGTCTTGTATTTGCTTATTGTAGACTAAATCATGGTCTAGTGCGATGTAAAACGTCCAAATATGGTTCTTGTTATACACGTGATAACCTAACGGTTATACGTAAAGTCCAATATGTACTTATTTAAAATGAAACGTTCAAATTTGTAAATAAACATTAACCCGAAATTATAAGTTGTCACATCTTTTTTATGTCACATGCACTTGAACCATGAAATAAAATGGATGTTACTATTCCTTTTTTTATTTGACACAAAATGTCAAATAGTCATTAAAATATATGTGTGGTGACACAAATAAATTGATAATAGGTTTTTGATATATAATTTGTGATAGATTTACTTTCTTTAAAACGAGTATACGTATATGTAAAACCCTAAAATAAAATATACTTCTTTAAAATGTTCACTAGCAAGTACATATTTTTAAGTCGGTCTCATATTAGTAAGATGAAATAATTACATAAAAGGGCGTCAAATTATTGATGGCCCTCTTATGATTGATGAAATAACTACATGGGCAAAAAAGTGCAAGAAAAGAATGATGTTTCTTAAATTAGATATTGAGAAGGCTTTTGACTCATTGTCATGGTCTTTTCTTCTTTCTATTATGGAACAAGTGGGGTTTAGTAGTAAATGGAGGAAATGGATCCACTCTTACCTTAACTTGGCATTTGCTTCGGTTCTTATTAATGGTTCCCCAACTAAGGAATTCAAACTTGAAAAAGGTCTTCGTCAAGGGGACCCCCTCTCTCCATTTTTGTTCACATTAGTTGTGGAAGCTTTAAATGTGGTTTTAATTGAAACTACCAACAACAATTTTTTCAATGGCATCAAAGTGAGGAAAGACAAGATTCAAGTCTCCCACCTTTAATTTGTGGATGACACTCTCATTTTGGGGGATTAGTCTCTCTCAAATGCAAAAAACTTATCTAGAATCCTCACTTGTTTCCATCTCGTATCTGGGCTTAAAGTAAATTTCAACAAAAGCAAGTTATTTGGAATTGGGGTGTCTAATGAGGAGCTTAATGTCGTTGCTTCCTCAATTGGTTGTCTAGCCTCGTAATTCCCTAGAACTTACTTGGGCCTCCCCATTGATGCTAAAATGTCTAGATGTCGCAATTAGGATCCTCTCATTGAAAGATTCCAAAAACGACTTTCTAAATGGAAAGCTAGCACCCTGACTATTGGAGGTCGGGTCACCCTCATTAAGTATGTTCTTGGTAGTTTGGGAGTGTATTACTTTCAACCTTTAAGGATACAAAAAAGGTCATCCACAAGCTTGAAAGTATTCGTAAAAGATTTTCTTGGGGTGGAAACAACGAAGTTGATAAAATTTCTTGGACATCTTGGGACAAAGTGCTTCTACCTCTAAACAAAGGTGGTTTAGGAATTGGTAGTCTTTTAGCAACTAATCAATCTTTACTTGCTAAATTATGGTGGAGATTTTACAATGAAGACTCGTCCTTTTGGTGTAAAGTTATTTGTTCTATTCATGGGCCATCGGGTGGTGTACTTAATCCTAATACTTAAAAGAAAGCTACGGGTACATGGTCTCAGATTATAAATCTCAAAGGTAATCTTTTAAGGGTCGATATTAACCTTCCTATGCTCTTCAAGAGAAAGATAGATGATAGTCAAACAACAAGTTTTTGGCATGCTAATTGGTTAGGCGGACCAAATCTACAAGAATAATTTCCATGTTTGTACCGTTTGAAGTTAAATCCAAATTGTCTTGTTTATGAAAGAACAATCTCTACTCCTCAAAACTAAAATGCTACTACTATTTTTGCCTACCCCCGCACCACTATTGTTGGGAGAAAACAATCCTAGCACAACCCTACGTAAGCTCTGAAAACTTCTGACAGAGTTACTACTTGTAAGGAATGTGAGCCCAAACAAGACAACCATGTAAGCATACACCTTTAAACACACGAGCACCTCGTGTAACCACCACCGTACAATAAACAGAGCATAATCAGAGTCTACAAGATCATAAGAAATACAAAACATTATGACACAGGAATTTATAGTGGTTCCCATGATCTAGGTGATCGTGGTCAGTCTACTCTTAAATGAGAGAGAATATTATTAGGCTCCAAGCTAAACTACTCGAGCTCCGTGCAACCTGCACGGGTTACTAACCCTAATACATACATACACGTATTAGTATAAGCACATAGGTTTACAATTACATATGAGAGGTATTTATAAGTGTGAGACCCTAATCCACTTTACTCATTCTACCGATGTGGGATTGGGTTTGCACCCAACAATATGAGCCTCCACAACTCAACCAATCTCCCAGAGCTCAATCTTGCTTTCCAACTGAAAGTAACTCTAGTAATCCTACATCATTTCATCCCCATTCATACATTGTCTCTGTTTCAACCTCTTTATATATGCCGAAGACCTACGGGACATGCTCAGAACTAACTAACCGTCCGAGTTTAGGAGTGTGTTTTTGATACAGAAGAGTATCCTACAAAAATAAACTGAAACATGGGATAGACATATCCAATTTCCTCTCTAGTCCAAATCACCTTCTTTTAAGTCCCTAATAAGGGTACATCAAAAGAACCATATCAGGCTCCAAATGGGAATCCCTAGTAGGCTCATCACGATTTGAACCTCCCAATGATTCACTACAGAATTCTTTTTAAGAGAATACCATCTCTTCAGTTTGCTGATCTTTGTCATGTTAGATCGGCCACCAACACTTCATCAAAACCAACAACCCATCCGTACAGAGTTTCAACACACATCAGATCTTCCTTCCCAGCAATCAGAAGACCCTCCAACATGCCACACCCTGCTAAGAGCGAAAACACAGGGTGCAACATTTCAGAGACATCGCGTAAGATACAAGACATACCATACTTGTGATAAAGGAATTTAGATTTCAAACATTTTAGAAAATACAATATTAAATAAGTATAACTCTGGTCTTTAGAAAACATCCTGGTACTAGAGGTCTCTGATTATTAATACCTTCAATTAATAAATGTTGATCACACCAAAAAATGATACTCAAAAGGTCAACATAAAGTTGGTGAGCTCATAGGTTTAGAAGTAAACCCATTTGTTGTGCTAGAATTTAAGAGTGGACAATAGTGTAATATAAAAGCAGAATGCAAGCAATAGTAATTAGATTTCCATCATAACAACACATCATATCATAGCAGTCCAAACCCAATCAACATATCAATAGCAGTCCACGCGCTTATAGATTTCCAAACCTATCGCCTACCAGCTGGAGCTACACAGTCGGCTAAGTAGTCTTATGCAGATGTTCAGATAGAACTTGCATGAATAGATGTAGTGTCATTCTCATACGCATATCATAGGCATATAGCATTGTCCAAAGAATAAGAAGTTTTTCACAGAAGTAAAAGTCGTTTGAAATAGACTTGAGTATCATTTTCCCCCAACGAAAAATAGTTTTAAAAAAGTGGGGCTACAAGAACTCACCTCAAATAAAAATGATAGTAGCTGAAAATAGATGATCACTAACTAACGCGTAACGATACCCGACCATGACCTATTAATAAGTTTTACCTTAGTGGTATGTTGTACGAAAATGACTTAATGCACAAGCATTTGTAATAGTATTTGTATAAGTGTTTCTTTAAATTGTTATAAAAAGCTTCATATCATTGATGTGTGGTGGTTGAGTAGTTTGACTCAATGCACTTTGGTCACAGTGCGATACTAATACGTATTATTTAAGAAGAGAATTAGAATTTCAAGACTGGATAGGATGTTAAGAAACTAGAGATAAATTCGAAGAGAAGTGATCAAGAAATAAGTAACGACATTAAAGAAGTGAGGTTTTTAATAGATAAGGATACATATACGAAATAAGAGTTCTATAACTGAGGATTTAGGGAATAAGAATTTAGATAATTAAGAAATAAGAATTAAATGAATTAGAATTTAAGAAATAAGAATTAATGAAATGAGAATTAAAGAATTAAGAATTTAGACATGCTTCAGCAATTTATCCCAATATCCCAAGTTAATTAGATAAGACATCCTTGATATAAGTATTAACAACGTTTTAGACACACAAGATAGATATTAGGAGTTTTACATAAAAATCATATTTTTTGTCTTTTAGTCGAATATTAAAATAATAATATATTATTATTTTGTCTTTTTGTCGAGTTTTTAAAATCTAGTTCGTGTTATGATTATAAGTATGAATTTAGTTTATTTATTGGGTTTAAGTATAAGCGTTTATTAATTATGAATTAGTGTTTAATAAAATAGTGATTTCATCCTTTTGCCGAACTATAAGAAAATGAGTTTTC